>NBZA01002472.1:0-21784 GCA_003054995.1 Aleochara bilineata
TTCAGGAGGTTAGTGCTGGAGAACAAGCAGTCCTTCTGTGATGGTCGAAGGTTTCATGCGCGGTTAACATGTTCAAGCCTCTACATGGCTGTTCGGTGTTCCAACGCGGACAAACGCAGGTTCTCTGCACCGTGACCCTGGACTCCAAGGTCGCTGCGCTGAAGTTGGACCATTTGGCGAGCTTCATAACGAGTTTCCGCCGTTTGCAACTAACGAGACTTTTTATTATTCGACATAGGACGTGAGATATTCAACTTTTAAAATTAATATTTTTTTAACTTAAAAATTTTGTTTCAGATTTTAATGATTTTAGTATTATTGCGGCTATATTAATCAATCATATATCAAAATAAAGATAATGGAACAAATAATCTAATAATCTAATCAAACCTAAAAACTGTTTTATTACATGTAACTTCAATGTTTTCGAAGACATCAATTAGTGTCATATATCAAATTAAAGATAATAAAATTGTCTATCAACTGATGTTTAACGCTTAATTGTAAACTAATTAGACATGGCAAAAAATAGCATTTTAACTTTTTTTTCTTCTTTTAGTTTTTGCTACGTAGCACACGCACCCTTAAAGCTAGCGTATTTTAAATTATATTTAATTAAAGTTTATTAAATGCTGAATCGATTGATATATAACATGTAATTATTACTCAATTAGAAGTGGCTTAAAATTGACGTCAAAAATTCGTCATTTTTGCACTAAAAATTCATTTTGCACATCCATTTTGAAAATGGTTGTCTTTTCGGCTTTCTCTTATACTTTTTGTTATAACTTTATTATTATTGATGCTATATTTATAAATCATATATCAAATTAAAGCTAATTAAACAAAGAATCTAACGCGTCTAATGGTTACTAATAAACTATGTCGGAAATGCTTGAAAAAAAATATTGAAAAATCGGTATTTTTTTAGAAAAGAAGAAAACTTATCTTAGATATTTGCTTATAACTTTGACAAATTTCAAGCTATAATGATGAATCATACATCAAATTAAAGCTAACGGAATGGGAAATCAATCGATGTATAACTTAGTATGCTAGCTAAACCGGAAGTAGTAGAAAAATGGCGTCAAAGTAAAAAAATGTTTTTTTTACATTTTTGTCTGTAACCTTGGTGTTTTCAAAGAACTCCGACTCCTTGATCCGCACCCACTACTACAAGTACTTCCACCCTAAGGAGTGCTACATCTCAGATGCATCCGTATCCCCATCCCTAACCAACAAACTGTTTCCGCATGTATAATTACCCAATTACCACTGATGTGTGGCATTGGACTTCATCCACGTCCTCTTGTTCCCACTGGATGGTCTGGTAGACAGTGAATAGTAAATAACATGTTCATCCAGATTGAAGAAACACCAAACCCCTAACCAACTAATCGTTCTAGATTAGTATTTCCAGTGGTGTAATAAGTAGAGCAGCCTAGTTTTCACTCTTTGAAGAAGAGCAGAGCAAACAGGATCAATTATTAAAGGAAAGCGATAGGGTAGATCATAATAAAAAGTGTATGCAGTGTTTTGTTTTTTCATTTGTAATACATACATACTTACATATAGATAACTACGTTTTGCTCTTGAAATTTAATTATTCAGATGGAATTCCAAGTTCCTCATCCGTCCACTTTGCGGCATCTGGATATGCAAAGTCGCCCTTAAAACATTAAAAATATTTAAATATTTTGTTTATAATGAACAAAATTTTATAACATACAGTAATATGGCCTGGTTCAGTCCATATGTGCCACAATACCCACCACCATGCGAACCCTCCTACAATTTCTGCAATCTTAACTACATCCTTCTGTTCGCCAATTGCCTCACGGTAATACCAGCTAACAAAATAGTTAACAATAATTAGTACATATTAAAATTTGCAGTGCTTATGTAAGCATGCGATTAGGTTATATCCTTACTGGTGGGAATTTCGAATGAAAGGCTTATTAGTGATCTTAGTGCTGTTGTGTATCGTTTTTAGGCTGCTGCGAAGCATCATTCCTCTTATAGATTGTATCATTACTATTAAATTAATAAATTAACGACTTGTGCACAAAAGTAGGTATTCACCACAGAAACTAACAGAGTACTATGTATGTATGTGTGTATGTTTTAGTCAGTTTTGACGCTTCTAAAACACATAACCTACAAACTTGTGGTTACTTGTCGTGTCAGAATTTTGTCCAATATCGTGTGTATTCTTGGAAAATTTAACGGTTAATTAAATAAAATAAAATGAAGAAGAAACGTGTGTGCAATGAGCTCCTGAGTGTATTTACTGCCATTTTAGTGATGGTTGTCGGTAACACCGATATTCTTCGACCACGAGGAGTTTCGATTGCCAAAGCAGGGCTTTATGCACAATCCAAAGACTTTACATGTTTTGATAACTCACTTACGATCCCTTTTAGCCAAGTAAATGACTTTTACTGTGATTGTTCTGATGGCAGTGACGAGCCGGGCACTTCAGCCTGCTCTAACGGCATGTTTCATTGCGTGAACGCTGGCCACAAACCGCTTGACATCTTCTCGTCTCGAGTGAACGACGGCATCTGCGATTGTTGTGATGGCTCTGACGAGTACGATGGTCTGCAGACGTGTTCAAACATTTGCAGTGAATTGGGACATCATGCTCGCGAGGAAGCGATACGTATTGCCGAGCGTGTTCGAGCCGGTTTAGAGAAGCAGATTGATATGCGCAACGAGGCTGCGAAACTAAGCCGTGCGAAGAAGGATCAGTTGGTGGTCCTGCAATTGCAGAAAGTGGAGGCCCAACAGGTGTTGGAGGAGAAAGAGAAGATCAAAACTGAGGCGGAGGCACTAGAGAAGCAAGCTATCGACTTATACAGGCAGAAGCTAGCTGAGGCGGAAGCAGCTAAGAGTGTGCACGAAGCCTCTGAGGCATTTGTGCTATTTGATAGCAATGCCGATGGTTTGTTGTCCGTAGACGAATTGCAAACGCGCCAGCCATTTGATACCGATCGAAACGGCGAAGGTAAGTCACCATTGTATTTGATGTAGTAACTTTCTATAAAAACCAAGCTTATTTATAGTGTCCGAGGAAGAGGCCAAGTTCTATCTGGATCAGCGGGAAAGCATTAATCTGGAAGATTTTGTCACATATTCTTGGCCGCTAATTAAACCAATTGTGATGCGTGAAAAAGGTGTTATCCAGCCACCTACCGACGCAGCACAAGACTCAGCAGAACCCCTTGACACAGAGGACGATGAGGAAGAAGATGACCCCGACACCGGTGATGTAGAGGCGGACGAGGAGGAAGATAAATCATTATCAGCATCGTCAGAAATAGAATATGACGAAGAAACACAGATGCTTGTTCAGCGCGCCACCGAAGCACGTAATCAATTTGCAGAGGCTGAGCATGCGGTACGCGACATCGAAAAAGAAATCGTGCAAGTAACAGAATACTCGAAGATAGATTTTGGCCCTGATGAGGTGTTTGCACCGCTCTTCGGTCAGTGCTTCGAGCATAGTGATCATGAGTACATCTACAAGCTATGTCCCTTTGACAAAGCGATTCAACAAGCAAAATCGAATTCGCTGGATACTCGTCTTGGTACGTGGACTAAATGGATCTCGGATACGACGAACATCTACGAAGGCATGTTGTATGAGCACGGACAATCGTGTTGGAACGGTCCACAGCGGTCGACAAAGGTTTCGCTTCTCTGTGGCACTGATAACAAGTTGTTGTCGGTCTCGGAACCTAATCGATGCGAGTATTTGTTTGAATTCTCGACTCCAGCAAGCTGCCAGGAGAATCAAATACATCATGACGTTCATGACGAACTGTAAACTGAGCAGTCCAAATATCTTGTAATTTCACACTTTATCATTTATACGTACAGATGCAATGCGAGTCATAATAAAGTGCTGTTATCAACATACTGTGGGTTATGTTATTTTTGAGGTTATTAGTGAGAGAGACTGTTATCATTCAACCGACAGTGACTTAACATTAACGGTACATAAGAAAATGGCGTTGAGTAGACATATAATCCAGATACGCAATTGCATATCACCAAGATGTCTGGTAATTCATTTCACTTTTCAGGAGCTTATATAGCCTTATCTGTTAAGTATGTCGTAGCATTCGTCAAGACATGCTCAACCAAATTTTCCAGGAGCTCGAACATCATGGACAGAAAAATTAGAGTTATTGAAATCGGACAGTTTCACAGCCATTCCCGTGTATCGCGTGATGGACCGCCTTGGGAATGTCATACATCCAGAGGAGGATCCTAAGCTTTCTCCGGAAATATTGATTAAAATGTACAAGAACATGACTCTACTGAATGTGATGGATAAAATCTTATACGAGTCACAAAGACAAGGGCGCATTTCATTCTATATGACAAACTATGGCGAAGAGGGCAGTCACATTGGCAGCGCAGCAGCTCTGGAGCCCGTCGATTTGGTGTACGGCCAATATCGGGAGGCCGGAGTGTTGGTATGGCGTGGATTTGATTTGAAGCAATTCATGAGTCAATGCTATGGCAACATTGATGACTTGGGTGAGGCGGCTGGTATAGTGGATAAGATTAATACATATTCACAATCTGTTGCATTACATTGCAGGCAAGGGACGACAAATGCCAGTACATTATGGGTGTAAAGACTTGAACTTCGTTACCATTTCAAGCCCGCTCAGTACACAAATGCCTCAGGCCGTTGGAGCAGCGTATGCTTTAAAATCTAAGAATCGTGTAGTTATTTGTTATTTCGGCGAAGGTGCCGCCTCCGAGGGCGATGCGCATGCAGCGTTTAACTTTGCAACAACTATGGAAGCACCTGTGCTGATGTTCTGCCGCAATAATGGCTATGCAATATCTACGCCTACAATGGATCAGTACAGAGGCGATGGCATCGCAGCTCGAGGCCCTGGTTACGGGATGACTACAATTCGTGTTGATGGCAATGATGTCTTTGCAGTGTACAACGCCACAAAACGCGCGAGACAGTTTGCTATCGAAGAGAGCAAACCCGTTTTGATAGAGGCTCTTACGTATAGAGTGGGCCATCATTCCACATCGGACGATAGTACAGCTTACAGACCCAAGGAGGAGGCAGAGCATTGGACAAAGTATGACTCTCCGATCAACAAATTACGAATGTACATGGAGGCTAGAAATCTTTGGAATGAGAAAAAGAACGCAGAATGGATCAAGGAAGCTAAAAAGAACGTTATGAGTACATTCAATGCGGCTGAGAAACGACCAAAGCCCGATTGGGCAGAAATGTTTGGGGATGTTTACCACAATATGCCTAAGCATTTAGTGTGAGTGGTGGTTGAAGTGTTTTTCTTCAAATATTATAGTAATTTTTCCTTTCAGTGAGCAAATGGATGAGATGAAGAAGCACGTCGAAAATAACAAAGATAAATATCCGTTAGCGGACTACGGCTTACAATAGATTCATTTTATGTGCAATAATATAATAACATTTCCTTTATCTTGAATACATAAACACATTTCAAATTTTCTAAAATTTGACAGTCATATTGACAGGTCATATGATTTTGACAGTCACGTGCGTTCCATGTTAAAGCTAACCTGTAAGACACGAGTAAAAAGTTATTGTTAATAGTAGTACATATTTACTAAGAAAATGAAAGTAAAAGTGATAAGTCGCAATCCGAATAATATTCTACGCGAAACTAAAAGGGAGAATCATAAAGGTAGGTTATTGTAATTGGAATATGTACTGTGTAGGTAACTACTGATTGTGTATCTTCAGTTTTTCGGAACTACGATCCAAATCTACACCACTTCGAAGCGCCTCGTGAGTATGTGCGAGCTCTCAATGCCACTAAACTGGATCGAGTGTTTGCGAAACCGTTTGTGGCAAGTCTTGATGGTCACAAAGATGCCATATCATGCATGTGCATGCATCCACGTTCACTATCCACGCTTCTGACGGGGGCTTACGATGGAGAAGTAATGGAGTGGGACATTGGGCAAAGAAAATGCCAAAGGACATTTGTGCCGCATGAGGGTATCATTCAGGGACTGTGCTATGCGCCAGATGGTACACGATTCCTCACAGTGGGTGACGATAAAAGCATTAAGATGTGGTCATCAGATGTGTCTTACTATGGTAATGATTATGAGCTAGTTAATACAATGCTGAGCAAAACCACTCTGACGGGCATCAGTCATAGTTGTGAGGGTCAGCTCTATGCCACCTGCGGTGAAATATGTCAGCTGTGGGAACATGGTCGCAATGAATCAGTGAAGACCTTACAGTGGGGAGTTGATAGTCTGAATGACGTTGCCTTCAATCCGGTGGAAACTCATCTGCTGGCAGCTTGTGCAAGTGACAGAAGCATAATTATTTATGATGCAAGGGAGTCCGCTCCGCTGCGAAAAATTGTGATGAAGCTAAGAGCGAACAAACTGGCATGGAATCCCATGGAACCGTTTATTTTCACGTGCGCTAGTGAGGATTTCAAGTCGGTTTTAATTTGTACATGTTTGATTTTAATTTGTGAAATTGTTGATCTTGTTGCTTGCTTGCAGTTTGTATTCATTTGATATAAGAAATTTAACGTGCGCCACTAATGTTCATAAGGATCATGTGGATGCGGTGACGTGCATCGATTATGCCCCGACTGGAAAGGAATTTGTGACTGGCAGTTACGACAAATCCGTGAGGATATTTGAGTGCGGCAAGGGTCATTCGAGAGACGTGTATCATACGAAGCGGATGCAGCGCATCACCAGCGTTCTATGGACTACCGACAATAAATATGTGCTGAGTGGTAGCGATGAAATGAATGTGCGCATTTGGAAGGCGAGGGCATCGGAAAGGTTGGGGCCTGTACGTGCAATCATTAATCGATCAGTCTAATCAGTTTAATTGTCTATTTCACTCGATTTCAGTTGAAGGCGCGCGAAAAGGCAGCCATGAACTATGCAAATACTCTGAAAGAAAAGTACGCCAGTCATCCACAGATCAAACGCATTGCAAGGCATAGGCATGTACCGAAGCACATTTACAATGCGCAAAGTGAGCACAGATCGATGCAGGAGAAGGAGAAGCGCAAGGAAGGCAACCGCAGGACACACTCTCGCAAGGGCGAGGCACCCTTTGTGCCGGAGCGTAGTAAGCACATACTGCGCGAAGATAAGTAATGTTTTCAATCTCAATCTGTTGTATATTGCACAATGAATGACACGTTATCGCTTAATAAATAAACACGTTCCTCCACGTAAACGTAAGGAAGAGGGTAGGGTGTTGGTAACTGTTGGTATATCGAAAGAAGAACCAGTCACTCCACTGGTTACCGTCTATGTAAGGGCGGCTGCGACTGCCACTGCCTGTCGCATGTAGATTGTCCGGACAGCATCAACTCCTCGGAGAACGATCGACGTCGATTGTAGTAGCTTCGGATTTCCCTGCTTGCATTGTAGCTCACCGAATCGCAGAATCTGTGCGGGGTCATCGACTGAAGCGAGTCTTCATATCCACTGCTGCTGCACCGACAGACAATCTATTGTAAGTGCGTTATTCGGAAAAGCGGAGGAAGGAAAGGATTACTTGCTGCTTTCGGCGGACGAGAGGCTACATTGCTGGCACTGCAGGGCATCCACGATACCCGAATCTTTGCAGCTCGAGTGAAGTGATGCCGCCACTGAGCTTTCGAGCGCCCCAAGCGATCTGGAGCGTTCTCTAGACAATGCATAAGCGCGTCCTGCAGTGCGATAATGCTGATGGAAATCGTCGCTGGTGGCTGCGTAGTGCGTAGCATTGCCCTTGAAGATGGTGGTGGTCGTTAACCCAGGTGAGAGCGTTGGCAAGTTCATGTGGTTAAATCCCTTTTGCAAGATGCTAAAGAAAAAGAGAGGAAGATGAATGAAGATCGTCTTGTACACCAAGTGCAAATATCAACTACCGATTCTTTTTACGGCGCACGCAGATAACGCACACTGCAGTTGCTAGCGCGCCGACGAAGACGATGCATCCCAGAACAATGACGCCCACCTCTAAGGAAGAGAGAATCACTGTCGAGCCGCGAAAACGAATACGCTCTATTGATCCGGATGCCAATGCGAGAACCTTTTGCTCGCCGTCCAGTTGCCGCTCAATATCCGCCTGATGCTCTAAAATGGCTCTCTGTACTCGCTCCATGTCCACCAAAGTGTTCAGCTTGGGATCGACCGCATACAAGTATACATCGGTAGCACTACTCTCAATTTGGTTGCGATCAAAATGCGGTTCTAGCTTGCGCACTCGTACGTCCAGTCCTGTTGCGTTCTGGAGCGCTCTTGTGATGTTATTTAGATTGCGTTCCACCTCGGTGGGCTTCGCACCGATTACCATCACCAGTTGCTTCTCCTCGTCTAGCACGTAGATGAAGACGTTGGCAATGGAGGACGCCCCGTCATCTGCGCCACGGCGGTCCGCCGCTTTCACGTCAAACCCGAACACCCTGCCTGCATCTCTGGCGAAACTCGCAACGGCGCGCACTTGCCCGCTAACTGGATCGATAGCGAACCTTCGAGTTTCATCATCAGCGCGCCCGAGGATCTGATAGCGTACCTCGCCATTGAGCCCCAGGTCAGGGTCGAGGGCTTGCAGCTGAATGATCTGGTAGCCGAAATGGGCAGTAGTGGGAATTGCGGCAACAATCGGCTGCCCACCGAAGCCGGCGGTGAATCGCGGCACGTTGTCGTTCACGTCTGTGATGCGCACGATGACCCTTGCCTCGTTTAGACCTAAGCCGCCCAACCGGTCGCTGGTCACAGGATAAATCATTACAGCCATATCGCGTCCAACTTTATACTGGTCAACGCGGATCTTGAGTTCGTACTGAGCGCCTGCCTCGCGGTCCGGTGACTCCACGATGAACAACGTACCATTGCGCGGGTCTATCTTGAACATACCTTGGGCAACGCTATGTTTCTCCGACGAAACGATGCTGTAGCGCAACTTGTGCTGCCTGTAGCTCTCGGTGACATTCAGCATGAGGATCTTGAGCGGCACGGGCACGTTCTCCTCCACCTCAACTTCATAATAGCGATGCGCAAACACAGGCTGCTCCACCGAACGAAGATCCTCGATCACATCAATTACTTGGACAACAAGCAAAGCAGTTGCACTTAGACTGGGACTGCCCAAGTCCGATGCGACAATCGTCACGTTGTGCAAACTTTGCTTCTCATAATCCAGCGTGCTTATGGTAGTCACTACGCCTTCCTTGGAGTCGATGGCGAAATGATTGACGGTGTTCCTGGTGTAGGGCATATCGAACAGCAGCAGCCCATTGCCGTTGCCCGTGAAATCCGAGTCATTCGCGTAGACTCGTATAACTGGCGTGCCAATGGGAGCATTCTCTGAGATGGTCGCATAATAGATCGGCAATTGATTGCTGAGATCGTCGTAACCGTAGAAAGTCGGAGGATTATCATTAAGGTCCAAAATGTTCACATCTACATTCACCGTCGACGTAAATTGCTTTCGGTGCTGCGCATTCGAATTTGGATTGTCGCTTGCAATCACTAGGAATGCATATCGATCTCTTGACTCGCGGTCCAATTCGCCATCGGCACTCAGTACGCCCGCGAACTCCGAGATTTTAAACGGCAATGCTTTATCCTTATCCCCCGGGAGTGAGGATATGCGATAGGACACGTTTGCATTTTCACCAAAGTCCAGATCAGTAGCCTCAATCCTTCCGAGGATGGCTCGCGAATATGTAGCTTCTTGAGCGTCAAAGTTATACCAGGATTTCTGGAACACGGGCGCATGGTCATTGACGTCAGTGATAAGAATGCGCAACTTGACCAAGTCCTTGAGCCCGTCTCGGTCACTTGCGGTCACATTTAAGCGGAACTCTGACTCTGGAGGCAAACTTCTTGCAACGACCAGCTCACCGCTAGCGCCGTTCACCGTAAAGTATTGGCTCAAATGAAAAGGATCCCGATTCTGTGCGTTTGGTATCAGTGTTTCGGCAAGCAATTCGTACTTGATTACAGCATTCTCGGCTTGGTCTTTATCGACGGCCACCAGTGTGAGAACGCTGCCGCCCACCGGTATATCCTCCGGCAGAGTGATAATGGGCGCAACTTTACCACGTTGTTTATTCAATTTGCTACCGGCAGCGAACGTCTGCACCAACCAGTAGATTCCTTTCTGGTCATCGTCTGCGTGTCGTAGATCGTAGTCCTGCACGTTGATGTTGCGATCCGGCGCGATAACCAAATGCTGATACATTGGGGCGTTGTCGTTCTCATCGTCGACGTGGATCACCAGACGGGATTCATTCGCCAGGCCACATTTGTCTTTGGCAACTAACTTCAGATTATAGAGGGACTTAGTCTCTCGATCGAGAGTGCCATGCAACGCATTAAAGTATACTCGCCCAGTGAATCGGTCTAGCCGAAACTGTTCGCTGCCGTCCCCCTGGAGCTGTAAAGAGAACTGCCCGTTGGAGCCAGCGTCCGCATCATCCACGTTGATCTGGTGTGTTAGGCTCACTTCGGTGCCACGCACGATGTTCTCCCTGATGTGCCCTTCGTAGAGTGCGCGCTCAAACTGGGGAGCATTGTCGTTCTCGTCTTCCACAGTGATAACAACCTGAAAGATGCCTGTTCCAAAGACAATACCGCGCTTGGACTCGCTGATGACAGTCAGGCGATAGTTGTCGCGCATTTCTCGGTCGAGCGGCTTCAGCGCATAGATGCTTCCGTTCTGATATATTGCGATGTGATCGGCGACGTCCTTCTGGTTCGCGATGAAAAAGCTCAGGCCTCTCGCTCTGGTCGTGTTCACCAGAAGGCTTCCGATGAAGGTATTGGCTTGCGAGTTTTCCTTAACTTTGAATTCGAGTGGTGTTGTTTGGCCATTACTACGCAACAGTATGTTGTCATTGTGGTCCACCACATGAATAGTCACATTGGTTACAATCGATGATACATTTTTGTCGCTTGTAACAACGCCCTCAAAGTCATAAATCATGCGATCAAACTTTTTCAGATTATCTATGACTGTGATCGTTCCCGATCGCTCTTCCACCGCAAAGGGCACTCCCTCGTGATAGCTGTGCAGGAGATCGTATATGATTTCACTGTGGACATTTTCCACCCTCAGCTGGCCAACGCTGGTGCCCACGTCAACGTTACCACCAACCCAGAACTCGTACGGAGCACCTACAAAGTGCGGAAAAGTCCCTGCATCAGAGTTATTACGGGTCACCGTCACCGTCACCGTCACCACTGCTAACGCTGAACGTCGCTCGCTGGGATTGAGAGGCTGGTCATTCGCCTCAATGAAGATCAAGTGCTTCGTGCTTTCGGTGACCAGCCGTGGTTGGAGGACGCTCAACAGTCCTGTCTTCGAGTCGATCTTGAACGGTTGGGATACATTGCGCGCTTTTTGAATTTGATACCTCACCATGCCATTCCGCCCCAGGTCCGGATCCACAGCCATTACCGTTCCAACCGGATCACCGAGACGCGCGTTTGCAGACAGCCCAAAGCTATACACGTTGTCGGGAACAAAGCTGGGATTATTGTCGTTAGCATCAAGAAGCGTCACCGCAACATCGACGTGAGACGCCGCACCCACCACGGACGGCGTCCGCTCCACAGCAAACACGCGCATTTCCAGCAATGCGCGTTGCTCGCGATCAAGCACACTCTGGTTATGCACTGCCAACCAGCCGGTCCTGGGGTCAAGCGCAAAGGCGTTGTTCTTATCCTCCAGCTGAAAACTGAATTCGCTGTTATCGCCCTGATCGGGATCGCGAGCAATGATCTGCAGCACCGAGAAGCCGTTCGGTAGGTTTTCAACGATGCTAATGTTATAAACATCCGTCTCGAACTCAGGCGGGTTGTCGTTGAGGTCCATTATTTCGATTTCTATACGAGCGACGCCCGTCCGCAGCGGATTATCCAGTTGCGTCGCCTGTATCTGCAGTACAAACGTGTTCCCAGGCAATGACTTCTCCGACTCGAGATCGATCTCTCGCTTGAGAAAGAGCGTACAGTTCTTGTGATCCAGGAGAAATAAACGCCGCTCATTGCCGGCAATGATGTCGTAACGAATCTCGCTGTTAATGCCTGCGTCTTGATCGTATGCGAATATCTTCGGCTCGAAGTGCAACTGCTGGTGAATGGCTTCGCCAGTAAGCGGATAGTTTTCCAGGATACGCGTCCGGTAAACACCTTTTGTGAACTTTGGTCCCAAATCGTCGTTGTCGACGACTGTAATGTTGACCACCGTCCAGGCGCTCCGTGGAGGAAGTCCGCGATCCTACAAGTAAGTAACAATTAATTATCGCTGCCTAAAACATGATTATTAAGACTCACGGATGCAGTGATATTGAGCGAAAAGTAATGATCGCCCGCGTCATAATCTAAACTCTTCTGAAGCGTCAAGAACGCTTGGTGACTACTGTCAAGCGCAAACTTTCCGTGCTCGTTTCCGGCTGTGATCGCATACTGCACATCCGAGTTAGGGGTGTTAGGCTTGTCACCATCCAAGGCGCCAATGCCGCGGAAAATTGTTAAGCCGACAGGCGTGAGCTCGTCAACAGTTAGCTGATAGGGAGCATTCTCAAACTGAGGTGCGTGGTCATTGATGTCCTCCACGTACACGGTGATAGAAACCGACGACGCGATCTGTAATAGGAAGGAATGTAAAGTGGATGTGCAATTGCATCACTAGGAAGCGTTTGCGGTGTACTCAGCCAGTGCTTCCTCAACCATCTGAGCATTGAATTCGAAAGTGTTACAGTTAGACGCGCGTATGGCAGGTGCAGAACTCACTCACCACGTCTTCGCCATCGTCCAGCTCGCACGTCAATCGAAACTTGAGCACATTCTGCGCATTCTCTCCGTCCACTAAGTCCTCCAACGATTTCGCAAGCTGCAAGGAGACATGCGTCTTATTAAACTCGCGAAAGGTGAAGTAGCTGACGTCGTCGTTCTGGAAAGTAATGAGATAAACAATTGCCTCCTCCTGTTAGTTGCATAGCAGACCTTATCAATTGGTGTGAGTGTCATGTTTTGCCTGGGATGCAACTCCACTTTGAGCACTTCGTGACCGACGCTGAAGTTTTCCGGGACGCGCACGAAACGCAAATACTCTCCGGGCGGATAAAATTGGCATCCTGTCGGCAAAAGACATGAGTAAATCTCGCCGAGTCGTGTGCAAGAACACAAATAGCGGATGTACGGTCAGTTGCAACACGCGACATGCAATTATAGTTGCATTAAGCTAAGCATAATTAATAACCGCATTCAAAAACTACTATGCAAATCCAGCGTCGTGAAGTCATTAGCTAGTGATCACTGCAAACGCCACAAACTGCTAATTAGCTGCCGCCACAGAACAAAACTGCTCCCGTACGCTGATTCAAATTCAATTTTTAGCGGTGCCTCGGCGCGCTCCAATGGAACAATTAAATTTCTCTTTCATTCGCATTCTACAAAATGCACAATGCTTATAGCTTCTTGGACAGTAAAGTATAATCACCGTGTTTATGATGTTGCTTAACTACTAGCATCATTACTTTCTTTCGCTCATTGCGAAAATTGTCTCAACAGCAAGTTTGCGCAATGGACCTTCGAAAATTAGTTCGTTCAATTCTCAATCAAGCGCAAACGCATCCGAAAATCGTCAAACAACTTTTCAAATACGCATTGCGAAAGAAGCGATCTTAATTGCGCGTCGCAATTACAATCCCAAAGAATGTGTACTGATTGTATAACAGATGCTTGAAAATCAAGATTTTCTCGTTCTCACCATAGCAATGTGAGAATACGATCAGATATACATCGTACGATTTAATTCAAAAATATGATCCACTTTCGTCTAGTGCATTTTCTTTGTACATCTGACTGCCAGTCGGTTTCTAATTTTCCAATCCTATTTCCTCTTTTGCATCGCCATCGCAACGTTAACCATAAGTAGCTCTTACAACTGGATACTTGTAACGCCAGTTTATAATTTATTGCAGCGGTGCTTGAAAGCCGTTAGGATATTCGTTTGAATAAAGAAAGTTTCATAAACATCTAATTAACTTAAAAACGGTACGTCTGTTAGGTCTCAGCATTCAACGTCATGCATCTAAAATTGTAGTCTCATACCTGTTAGAATTCCCACAAGTTGGCCGAAAATTACGAAGGTAATGATTACCAATGTCATTTCAATGGGTAAAGTCTTACTTTTAGAAGATGTTCTCTTTCATGTTTACTCTTCATATGTAAGTACATATAACGTGAACGAACAAATTACAATATACAATCTTCTACTTGTTCATCAGTGAGAAGCACAGTTTCCTTGAGCAGCAAATAAGTATTGCAATGCACACAAACTAACAAATAAATGCAGAACAAACAGTCCCGAGAATTAATTTCAAATGAAAACACTTTCAAACGCGTTCGCTGCAATCGCAGTGCAATGCACCGTAATTAAGAAATCTCACACAACGCCAATGCATTCCACTTCAAGACTTCGCCACTTCTGAGTATGTACTACGGTCGACTGTGAGATGCATGCACGCAGCAGAAGACACAGAAGAATGGTGAGGGCAACTTTTTCACTGCGCGCACACTGCGTGAACGTTCAAGCAATCTTAAGCCATACTGTACAAATGCAATACGAGAGTAACGCAATAGTGCTGCACAGCGAGACTATCGTTGCTACCAGACGAGCTTGCTCCCGGCTGGACCGCCACATTAGAATGTACATCAGGCAGTTGGTGATATGCTGCCCATCCATAAACAGGCACGGAATAACGTTGACCAGAGCCAAACCGGTGGAAATCACAATTATGTACTCCAGAAACTTTAGCACCACGTCGGGGATGAGCAACGTGAATAGCCAATGCTTCGGCACCATCGAGCTGACTGTCACCGTTCCAATAAGATCCCCCGGATGGCCGATGTACACCACGCTAGGCGCGCCCATTCTAACAATCTTAAAGAGTGTGGTAACATTGTCTAGCACTGGCCTAATGCAGTGCAGCGTACCCGGACAATACTTTTGGCTGCCACAGGGATATTTTGAAGTCTCCATGATGATGCGCGCCGGCAGACAGACGTGCGGAGGCAGTTCCAACACGCCGTCATTGCGATCAAGGTACTCAAAGCACACACGGTCCTCCTTGTCTTCGGCGCAACATTCCCAGCCCCGGTAAGTTTGCTTGAGTGGCGTGCTCTCGTCAAGGTCGTGCACCATGTCCGTGTGCACGCACAATCCATGCCGGTGAGTGTATACCTGGTGCAGACATGCACGCAGATCATCTTCGCTGCGCACCATACAGAAATCGATGCCGGTGATGACGTCGTGCGCCTGCAAACCACGAGGCCCAAGCAGCGGCGACGTACTCTTGATGTCAAGTACGTAGACACCGCGCCCCAAATGGAACGCCGCTGCATATACATAGGGCAAAGCGGCATACAACAAGTAGGCGACCACGCTCAAAACAAGATTGTGCCATATGCCAGCGCAGAGGATACGCAGTGCCCGCCATGGATTCAGTGCGTTCAAGCGCTCAGAACTCAGGTTCACGTATGCCACAGGTAGGACAAACAGAACGTTTATGCCTACGTTGACAATATGCACGTCCTCCTTTACAGATGCAATCACATGGCCCAGCTCGTGAATGATGCTGCAAACAATAAGACTAAGACAGTAATAGCCCATCTCTGCACCAGGAAGATTGACACCAGGTATCAATGGTTCAATCACCAAACTTGTAGATTCAGACCCACTGTTGGACGACCTGAACTTTTCGAATACGGATACCAGGAAAAGCGTCACAGAAACCGGAAGAATCAGGAGAGTTACATACAATCCACAGGTAAACCACAAGCTCCATTGCCAGTGTGAGTTGGCCCAGCGCACAAAGAGTCTGTTAAAAATAGTCGTTTCCCACTTCAGTTGCAACGGTTTAACGCTGATTCCAGCTGCTCCCAGTAGATTAATGTAGGGCTTTAGGAGGCAACTCTAAAATTCATACAATTTAAAAAACCCTTACATGATTTGCAAATACAACAGCATGTCATGCCTTAAAGAGGAAATCAAAGAAGAATAGCAATCCATAGAGCACAGCAATAACAAGAAGAACATTAAGAAATTCCATTTTCCACACTTTTCAGACACATAACCTAGCATTACGTATTTCGCGGGCTTGATTATTCGGAAGGTATCGATAGTCTTCGAATGCTACATTGCCAAGTGTATTGTAGGATATGCCTTAAAACAATAGTTTAAATTAACAATTGTTTATATTGTATGTCTTTAGTAAGTTAAACCAAAAGTTGAAAGTTATGTAAGTATTTGTTCACAGTGAGAAACAAACAAAAAGTTCCGGCAACAATGCTCTAACCTAACTAACCTTGCTTAGTGCAAGACAAAACTTTGAAAAACAACAACAATTAATATGTTAACGTGATGTATTCTTTTTAGGGGTGCTTTTCATACTCATATCACAGTTATGAATCTTGCTTGCGCCTGTATGTTTACGTTTTCGTAAATCCACCAGAATGTGCGTTGGCGTATTAGTAAGATTGGGGCATTGGGGGCCCTTGACAGCATTGGGTAAGTGAAATATACTATGTTAAATCATCAAATAATAGTTATTTTATATTGCAGCTATTGTGAAAGTTGTAACTGGAGTGACTCTACATTGTACAACTGTGCTGTGGCCGCCAATCACTCTGAAGGGTTTCTTGATCACTGGTAGTTTCATGGCTTGTTCAGGTCTCACATTATTCAACTTTTTGTCAGCGATATTTCATGGGCCATCATACTTACCCTTAGCCTGGGAGCCGGCAGATATTACAGCTAAGGAGTTTCTTCAGTATTGCGTGGTTTGTAAAGGTTACAAAGCACCACGTTCACATCACTGCCAGAAATGTGAATTGCAAGAAGCTCGTAATGCTTGCACTTGGAGATAACTTGGTATTATTATTTTAGGCAAGAGATGTATTATTAAAATGGACCATCATTGTCCGTGGATCAACAGCTGTGTGGGCTGGGGAAACCAGGCTCACTTCACGTATTTTCTGGGATTTGCTGTTATCGGTTGCGCCGAGGCAACGTGGATTCTTGGCGACGCACTTTACCGCTCGCTGTATACAAACTGGTATCGTTATTACGCACCACACATGCCCCAAATGCAGTTCGGGGCTGCTGGCCTGGTCGCCTGTGTGACGGCGCTCGGTCTTGCTATAGGCATCACGATTGCAGTGGGCATGCTGTTCTTCTGCCAGATGCGCGGCATTCTTCGCAACCGCACCGGCATAGAGGATTGGATCATGGACAAGGCAATACGACGACGTAGCGGCAAGGCAGGGTTTACGTATCCGTACGATGTAGGATGGCGACGAAACCTGGCGCAGGTGCTTACTTTAAGCGGCACACCTATGGGCGACGGTATCACATGGGAAATCGCACCCGGTTGTGACCAATACACATTGACGAGGGAGCAGCTGGCGCAGAAGGCAGAAAAGCGCAAGCGGACTAAGCTGTATCACATCGTACATCCCGCGTCCGGTGCGTGGATACCAATTTCTCAGGGCTTGCGAGTTTGCCTATCCATTCCGTGCTCGGACGAGCCGCGTATCGCCTTGGCGGTGGGCGACAAGGTGCAAGTGACGCGCTGGAATCGCCACTGGTTGTTCGGCGAGAGAGTCCATTCGTCGCAGCGTGTTCGCGGATGGTTTCCTCGCCGCTGTGCGATTCAAACTGTGGACACCGATGTAGATGTGGTGGCGCGCAAACGAAAATGACTCTAATTCACATATGACATACTTATAAAGAAATAAACTTTTACTTTCACAGCTCTCAATCTTAAAACTCGTCTTCGACGTTCATTGAACAACAACTATTCTTATAGTAAGTATTTGGATGGGTGGTAACAGAATTATAAAATTCTACTCCAAAAGTTGTATGGTGAAGCATTGCCCCGCAAGCCTTTTGGTACTGCTTGCTTTCTTTAAACTCCAGAATAGTTTCGATTGCGTGAGGCTCGCTGCATGCAGTTTCTTTCAATACGTTGGATAGTTCACTGGCAGAAAGCAGCTTGAAGGGACATCCGCATCCCTTTCCTTGCTCTGTTGTAGATTGCATGATGTGTGAACAATCGTAGGGCGGATGCGGTATGCGTCGGCCAACCTTTCCATAGGCATGCAGCACGAAATAAGCGTATTTCTTGTCAAACACGTCCTTTTCAACAACCTGCGTGAATTGGTGACGCCAGAATTTGAGCACGGATTCCATGGAGACGCCAATACCGCGCAGGAAAAACAAATACTGGAGTCGGGCAAAGTGTTTAAGATGGTGACTGCGCAGCAGCTCCTTGTGCGACAATTGCATGCATAATGGGAAGTGTTGAACCATCTCGGATAATTTTTCTAGCTTAAGTTCCTCCGGAATCACATCCATGAAAACTGGTGGTGAGTACCAGTCTCCTAACAACTGGCAAAGTATCTTTAGCTTTGGATTCTGCACCGGGGTATTGGACATGCTACTCTGTAAGCAATGCATAATAAGTTATATGATATAAGTTATTTCTCATATTAGGTCTATACCAAAATATTTTCCAAGGTATTTCTAAACCAAACCAAGACGCACATCCTTAAATACTTCTTATGGATGAATGCGATGCCATCTTTGACGAAAATATGTTTGGCTCTGATGGCATCTTTGGCGAACAAGTATGGCATAGAGTAGTAGTTTTCCAATGTGATGTTCTCATCCTGCTTCCCGTCTGGTGGAAGACAAGCGTTGGCAAGAATATCCTCGTATGACCTGAAACATTCTGCGGTCACCGGAACAAATGGCAGGACTTTATTTGTGGCGAGTAGCTGTTGAATGTGATTATCTTCCAAAAAACTCAATTGGAATTCTAGTAGACGAACTTCACATTGAATATACCACGTCCTGCTCTGGTTAAATACTTTACGAAGAATGTAATGTGCGAGCTTATAGTTGGCAATAGAAGTGTACACTGTCGAAAATGTATCTTCTTCGATACAGAGTGGAAGGTCGTTGGTGTACCCTCGTTGTTTTATCTCAGCCAAAACAAGTTGTTGAAAAGTTTTGTAATTAAATTCATCGTTTAAAGTGACAACACCAAATTGATGATGTGCTTCGGTGATAAGTTGATAAAGATCTATGCGCCGGCACAACATAGGATCAATTTCTAGTATATTTACTTTGTTTTTAGGCGGCTCATTGAAAACATTTAATAATTCTCGTAATATTATAACCTTCATTTTGGCCAAACGCGGATAAACTAATGGAACATGTGTTTGGATAACCTAAAATAAGAGTCGTAATTTCAAAGGTTTGTTTTTAATTACAACACGATATACAAGTTGTGCCAAATTGATAAATACAAAAGTTATTGTGTTATATTAATGATACGTCTGGATGAGTGCAGTCTTGTGTATATACAAGCGACGACTATGTCGGAGAAGAGCCCATTTTCTGTTTGTATTTCTTGAGGAATTCCTTAGCAAGTTTATCGCTTTGCCGACATTCGAGGGCCTTTATTGCATCGCTGCTTAAACTGGACGGCCGGACAAGTTGTAGAAGCACCTGGGGCAAGCTCTGCAGCGGTTCACTTGTGCGCGGAATATCTTTAAAGCTAACAAACGCCTCACCAATATATTGATTGTTGAGGCCCATCATATCATAGTCCTTCACACTGAAGAGCACCAACGCATCAGCAACGTTATTATGCTCTGAAGACATGATGATATCAAACTTCTCGTCGTACAATGGAAATGTCTCCTTGTAATGAATCTGCGTCTTGGGTCGGTTCACGCCGATAAACTTTTCTTCGGGCAGAAGATGCACGCGCACGAAAGAGTCAGAAGGAGCTCCAGTGTTGCTCTCAAGGAGGTTCCGTCCGTTGAGGATCTCCACCTGTAGATCGGTGTTGTGAAACTTGAAGCGAACACATAGTTGCCCAAAAGGTGATTCTTCCAGCGCTTCTTGCTCCTTGTGCAACTCCAGATGCACCTGATGGATCAACGCGCCTGTTTCAAGAGCGTGCAAAGCTAAAAGTTTCTCGGTATGTTGCAGCGCAGGGCAGGCAAACACGTTGTCGTTGCCCTTGAAAGTTTTCACCATAATCTTAAGCGTTTCTTGCAGATTGGCAAAGAATGATGGAGGTCTACGCTTCTCTACGCTTGCTCGGATCAGTTCTGAAAGTATACCGCCTAGTTTATCCCAGATGATCGATAGAGTTTTGTTAAAGTTGTCGTCGTTCAGCTCATGGAAGAGCGTCTCCAGGTTGTGGTCCAGGTATTTCATGATGCGATCAATGCCGTTGTCATCTTGTTGGTACAACTCGGCGCCTTCCACGAGAAGGCGCTTTATGGAAGGCATCATCTTATCGACCATCACCTCCAGCAGTTCAATGATTTTGTTCTTGATTGTGTCAAGGGCATTGAAGAGCACCAAGTCGAGCGCTTCTCCACAGCGTTGTGCCGCTGTACTATTATAATCGGCTAGCTTTTGTAGCAGCTCCGCCTTGCCGAGTTCCTCGCTGAACGGCTTGATGGATTGCCGGACGTAGTCTATGTTATTGATCGCTAAACACCATTCCTTCGTAACTTCAAACTGGCCCTCGCCCATGCCTTCAACGCGCGCCGACATGCGGTCTGCGTAGAAGGAGCTGCATCTGCAGATGTCATCAATGATCTTTGCCATGAAGATGTAGCTTCCCTCCACATCGGGCCAATTTAGCTGTTGCCAGAAGATCTTAATCTGGTAGAAGATTGCAAGCGTGTCCACCGCTGACGAGCTGTATTTCACTGTATTGTCTACCGGCACGAGCTTGTCCAAATCGATGGCCTTCTCGATGCGCGTCAGTGCTTTGAAAGCGGCAATCTCTAACCACTGACCGACGCCCTCATCAAACCACTGGTAGAAATTTTTGATGGCCATATGTTCGAGTTCTCCGGGACATAGACCTTGGCCCAAACTGAAAATCCACAAGAGTTATAACCGAAATAACTCGATGTATGTATGTACTTACATTACAAAGCGTTCTAGTATTAAGTACACTTCAAACAAAGTCGTACCCACAGTAAGTGGTTCAATTGAGTCCCTTTCGGAAGGCTGATACCCGTTGTAGGAGAGCTTTTTAATGGATCTACTCGTCTGCTCCACATCAGACTTACACAATAGTGCGATTTTCTCCTGGTAAAACGTGTATAAAACTTTGGCATAGGGTACATTCACAATTTCCTGAAAGTGCTTGTCGTAGAACTCAATTGCCTTCTGCACATCGGTGCGTATTAGTTGAATGATTTTAATTAAATGTTGCAGGGTAGCTACGTCGGAGTCGTTTTCACGTACATTGTTTTCTAGCACATAGTTGTACCAGTCCTCTGCGCCATGCCGCACAGCCTCGTCCATTGCGGTACGTATGTCCCAGTTCGTATCCATGTTTTCTTTAATCCACGGAAAACTCTTCGACGGAAACAGTTGCAGCTCTTCGGGGGGCATTAAAAGGCACAGCTTGGACAGAATGTGTAAGCAGTCAATAAGTTTCTTCATCTCTGCATTCTCATTCGAACTTTTCCGTCGAATCTTGCGAATGACGGAAAAAATTGACGGCAGAATCTTCTTCGTGGCCTCCCAGAATGACCTCGCCTCCTCTTCCATCATGAGAATGGTCTGCGTCTGCAGTGGTTTCACCAGCTTGTCCAACAAGCCCGAGAAGAGATTGAAGCTAAGTGGATGTGTTACGTGAATACTACTGTAGACCACCCACTCGGT
>NBZA01002477.1:0-10675 GCA_003054995.1 Aleochara bilineata
CGATTTTAAATGAAATTTCACACAAAATAAGTGGTTAAACCATCAACTTGCCATATCTCAAAGCGGAATTATAAAAAAATGATAATATCTTAATTTTGGTAGAAATTGTAAGCGTTTGTTTAATGTCAAATATATCTTGAACCGTAAGAGATAGAATTTTCACTTAAAGCTTATTGGATTCCTAATTCAATTTTACACAAGATAAGATAAGTCTAAGCGGAGATATTAGTTTGAAAATTTCTTAATTTTCAAACAAACTAATTTTATGAAGAAACGGATTGCTCTAAGTGAGTGACACGTATGAAATCGATTAGGCCCTGTTTGTCGCATTGAATATCTCAATTTCATGTGCCAAGCCGACAATACATTCTTCACCGATTTACGCATAAGTACAATGCGCTCACAAGTCGTTGGCGGCAGCAGCGGCGTTTATCCTTCTCATACATATGTATGGATGTATGCATCGACTTGTTGGTTCTATAAGGGAAGAAAAATGTATGTTAAATCCATCTCAATTGAAATTCGATATGTCACTCATTCACTCACCCACGACTATGGAGTAGAGTAGAAAAGTGTTCTCGTGCGTCCCTGAGTCCTCAATCTGCCGAGGACTTGTTCAAATATCACAGCTCAAAAGGATTTTTTCAATTATCCATTTATCTGGTGAAAGGATAACATGAAAACATTTGGTAAATAAATATTTTTCTAGCTTGATCCTTGCCCTTCGTTTGCTCTTACTTATGAGTATGTCATTCGAATGGAAATGGAATGAGGAACATTACATGGAAATGCGCAAAATAACTTTGTGCAATTTGTATTCAAGAGCATGACTGGCATCGTCATATATTCAGTGCGCGATAGCGTTTTATGATGTGCCTGCCGGTTGGTTAGCGTCAACCTGAGTGAACGTGTGCATTTGTTGCGATGCGATGCGATGGAAGCGAAGATTCCTAGGACGCCTTTGATCTAAGCGCGTCCTAGCTAGCGTCTTCCTTCTATCCGTCTGTCTATATCTCCCAGTAATCTTGAGCATTTACATGGCTTCCACTCTGAAAATATGCTTTTACTTCTTGCGCAGCAGGCGGAATGTCGGAATGTGGTACATGTTCGTTTACACGTCGAAAGGGGCCACCCCTTTATTAATTAACACTAAATTACTTAATGGAAAAATTATACCTTTGGGCGAATACTCAGCCATGATTGATCCTCTCTTTGCATGTTCAGGTAACCTTACCAAGACCATACGAGCGAGGAGCAAAGAGTAGGAAGTGAATTACCAGCTATAAATACTTGTATTCAGCGGAAAAGCTGTTTGTTTCTGCAAAGTTTTAATGTCATCTATTCTTTCCACACTTAGGTGGCAGTATTGTTCGCGTACGTGTTCGCTCATTTGTCTCCTGAAAGGCGCATTCGACGCGGCCGCCGTGGCGTGCCGTGGAAAGAATGAAAATGCGATGCCGACGAATATGTATGTGGCCGGTGACGGCGGCGAAAACCATAAACTTCCTTTCACACACTCGTCGCTTCGGTCGCCGGGCCTTAATGCGCTGCGCTGGAGCTGCATGCACATCCATCGAATCCTGCTGCTACTTCTGCTTCCTTATCGCGTCTTATCTCGCGACGGCGGTGGTTTGCTATTCGCTGCATTTCCAGACGAACGATGTCGATAAGTAACTTTAACGTTTACTTGCAACAAGACACACAGTCAGACAGACACTCTTTCTCTGTCTGTTTCTTGGTTCCATACACAATTTTGCTTGTTAATATTACATACGATGCAGGCGCAAGCACAGGCAGACAGGTGTGGGATGTCATTAACTTCAATTCACGTTTTGCAATTCAATTGTTGGTAAATTATTGCACCAACAATGCATATTGAACAATACACGCGTTTGCTTCAACCTTATGCAACTTTATGGCCAGCACAGCAGTGTGGCAATAGGTGTGTGTTTAAAAACGAATAAAGATAAATAAATCGAAACCATATTGTTTATCGATTGGTTAATCATTTTGAAAACAAACTTTTGTTCGTGGTATTTCTGCTGATAGTTAATAGCTCGTTAATTAAATGCGACGCGTCGTGAAATGGACAAAATTGAATTAAGCGATAGGGCATTCATTAATAAATAAATCAGCGTCAATGCAATCCGTGTTTAATGTACAATACGAAGTTCATTGACACGTTTTAAAGAATGCAACAACGCTTTGCGACTGACTGACTGACTATCTCTTCGTATTAATGATAATAATAACCAAACAAACGTAAAAACGCAAACAACCAGCGAGCCAGCCAGCCAGCCAGTCAATCTCTTGATAAACATTAACAATTTCTTATTGTTGCATTCATGCGCAAGCGTACAAAGTAAATCGCAGAAGTGCTTCGCTTCGCTCTGCTTCATTTATGTCTATATGATGTATCAATAACCGTCCAGTGTATGGCAATGCAGCGCATTTGTATGCACATGTCTCTATCGCAATCACGTCTCATTATGATTTTATTTCTTTGCTCATTACATATTGTGCTTCCAGAGCACAGTCTACTGACTGCATGCGCGTCTAGACGGTTTGTAAACTGTACATCGGTGACTGGATGCAATGCAATAAGCTGCACACCAGCAGCAGTGGTGGTGTGTTGTTGATAAGGCTGCAATGTCGCTTTTATTAAGAGCCACTTATCCTCACTGACGCGTCTGCCACTGCTGTTGATGCTTCCCGACGACTGACAAAATGACAAAAATGAGAGTAGCAATGAGATGATTGCTGATGTTTTCATACACGACAGACTCCTTCTGAAGCAAGATTCTTTTCGCTTCCAGCGCTTCCAGATTGCCTAGATTTATGTAATCCTTGCTTCCAGCATGCATGAGGCTCTGGTCGCATACGCGAAGATTGTTTGTTTACGGCGTGGCGTCGCGTAATGTGTGAGAGTGTCACTCGCGAGTCTCGGCTAAAAATACAATATTGAAAAATGTAACACGCACTAATGGTCGTTTTTTACATATCAACGCGCGTCTTCTATCATCGGCGTAATATTTTCCTGAATTCCGTATCGCTTCGTATCGCCTCGCTTCGATGCATTTCATGCTATGCTCCAGGGATGTGAAACCTGTCGCGATCACGAGATGACTTTTTAAATATTATCACTGCGCTTTCATGATAAAATCAGCGTGTAGCTATTTTTCATCTCGCCTCGCGCTGTGCTGAGCGCTTCCTCTCTTAATCCCACTCAATTACAGGCCATTTCTTGTCTTGTCTTGTCGTGCCGTCGACGTGTCTTCATTTGTTTGATAGATAATAATAGGTAGGAGGAGAGCAGAGAAGAGGAGTTGCAAGGAACAAAAATAATTTGGGCGCCCAGACTCGACGAGACAAAATAAAGTGTCGCGCGAGCATACAAGATATTCACATTGGACAATTCATTCATTCGGTTTGGCATCGATCTAATTAATCACTTCGCGCAACCAACCAGCAGCACAGACGAAGCAACGCGGACGTCTGGCTGACGACTAGTTTGGTACAGTTTTAGGTTGAAAAATGAAACATCAAACAGAGGCTACATCACAGAGTAAACAACGTTCTCATAGTAGAAATTCCGTAATATCATCATCACATTGTCTTGTCTAGCATAGCAGAGTCTAGTCTAGTCTAGTGGAACTTTGTCTAGTCTACTATTGCGTTATGTTTGTATTGGATTTATAGTACATAGGCGTAGTCGTAGACGTGAACGTATTCTCTCATCATTATTCGTATTTTTATATGCCTGTGTAAAAGTCTATGTTTTATTTTATTTTATTTTATTGGGGAAAATAACAATAATTGAATGAATTAGTGGCTGAAGAGTGAAGTATCACCGTCTCATCGTCGCTCACTCAGCATCGTGTGTGTTGGGATGCGAGTGAGTGAGCAGAGCAAGGCAACTCAAGTCTAGACGCAGTCTGCATGTGTAATCCTCGCGACAGAATTAGCCTGTTTATCGTTCGTGTTTATTGTACGGATACATTCTTCTTTCGCGTTCTGCTACGCTACGCCTTGCACGCACTTTTTGACTGACAGTAGCGGGTTTTTCCTCTCCCAACAAACACTCTTTTCTTAGGATTGTCATAATGCACGCACGCACCTGTACAGGGACGAGTGGAAAATCCCAGTTTCCACGCAATGTATTGTCGTTTTAATCGTCAGATAGACTAAGACTAGACAGACAGACAGGCAAGCAGTGTTGGTTCGCCTTTCAGTATTTCAGTCGCGACGTGGAAATGCGTAGGAGCAGCATCGGTATTGCATGCACTGATGCGATGCCTTCCTGCTCGACTGTCTATTGCCTTGCCATCGGGGGACGATTGGCTCTAGCTAGCTTCGACTCCGAAATAAGGACATGGATCCTAGGGATATTGAATTAACTTGACACTCGCATGACAGCGACACATGTTCCGGACTGCGCTCCAAGTTGTCATTGCCTCTTCTCCTCTCCTCTCGCCTAGCTTAGCTTCTCTTTCGAGTGTTTGGCATGTTTTATGAATGTTTAAAACTGTTTGCGCCTCGGTACGTACAAGCATTAGGTATCATCATCATTTTTCTATTTAATTAGCAGTTACACCGAATTATCCGGATGATTTTTAAATAGTTGGAAATTAGTTTAGTTTTAGTTGGACAGGCTATATTTACGCGCGTGGCTTTGAAAAAATATTTTGCTTTTATCAAGGATATTGCCTTCTCTTGTCTCGTCATAATATGTCGTCAAGTACACATAGGTACAAACATGCATGGACGAGTATTAAGACATAAATTACTTTTCAATTAGCGTGTTTATTGCGAAGAATTCTGTCTCACAAGAAAGAAGCAAAGCAAAAGCAGTGTTCGGGTGTGAAATGTAATTTTTTTCGCATGTTTCATCCAAATGAAGCCCAGCCGCGTGAGTATGTTTTGTCGCTGTGGCTGCCAGCAGAGCGGAGACTGGCTGGATGATGATGATGAACACTTAAAATTCCGAAATTGTGCGGCGAGACTAAACCAATAAAAATCCAAAGCAAATAAATTCGCTGCTTATTTGTTGCTTTATTTTCGACGTTTACGAGCTACATATACACCCACGCGACGATACTTAAACACCGATATAGACAATAAACATAAATATATTTAAATCCGAAGAGAGAAGCACAAGTAGACAATGAATAAGAGTGACCAGTAGATAAATAGATTCCATTCATAATGTAATAAAGGTTAATAACAATGCAGTGGATTTGCGTGCTTTTCAGTCAATTGAACAGATTGTTGGCTAATTTCTTCTGTCACTGAATTTGACTTGCCTGATTGCCGAAATTGTCTATTTTTACACGCAGTCAAGATAAATGAATTGCAATGTTGTGCATGCATGCATTCAGTCGCCCTGCAAACACAACGCAGAACAGAACTGCACAAATAAATTTACCAGTTCAGCAGCAATCATACGAAGCGAAGGAATGCGCGAAGGAAGAGCACAACAACACACAGTAGCCGAGGCGCGCAAACATTTTTTTGTATTTACCAGTTTTGTCAGATGCAATAACAAACGGCTTTCGGCTTGGTCGGTTGGTATACGAACGCGGGCGTCCGGAATTTATCATTTTTTCCCGAAATAATGCGCCGAACAGGAGCCACAAAAAAGGTAAAACGCGCTTGATTTAGACCTTCCTTGCCTGCCACTGATGTTCGTACTTTCGCTTTGTGGATCGGAGATCAACTTCTGATATTTTCACCACAGACACAATACCATACCTCCGCTCTTCTGCGCCCACTTTATTTTCGGATGCGCGTCTGGACAGGGTAAACTTTGACTTGAGCTTGGGAGGATACACTCGTAAATTACTAAACTTTTTGACATCAAAAGTCACTCTTAAGATATCATAATTCAGGATTAAAAGGGACAAATATTTACATTTTATTGAATGTAAGTGAGTAAAGTGAGGAAATTAGGCAAGTTAATATTAATTGTTTGAATTAAGTGAAGAACTTGTTGAATTTGTCACATTAATTAATAATTGTACGTCGTTTAACTCATTTGCATTTCTCAAGTCAGCCTCACGCCTGGAAATATTTATGAATGCTGTCGGGAGATTATGAAATGAAGACATTAACAGACGGAGTAATTAAATATCTGCGACAATTTCGGATAGCTTGGCTTGGCTTGGCTGGATCAGTTTCAACCCGGCGCAGATCAATGACGCGACGCGAACTGGGAAAAAGTGAAAGTCTGGAGGGACGATTCTGGCGTGTGGTAATTTCCCTCGGCGGCTACTTGAGGAGTTGAGTGTGCTTCTCGGCGCGTGGCCTTGATTTCGGCCGGCGAATTTCGTGAATGAAGACCGCGTGGTGGCGAGGACGCGCACGCACGCACGCACCCTCTACGCATATTCGTCTTCGTCGTCGCCTACACCGCGTCCTTAGGTTACGTATTGATTCTGTCTACACAACGCGACGTGGAAAGTACTCATTCACTCACTCACTCCTTTCGTCTGTGCATCACTATCGACTTACTTCTCCAACAAACATTAAGGAGTAATTCGCCCGATGCGGAATTAGGTCACATCACGGCGCTGTTTCTTTATCCTGCGAGAAGAACAAGTCACGTCTCTGATAATCCTCAGCGAGCATCGCTTATTCTTCGTTCGGTCGAATGTTTTTTACTCTTCATCTCCGGGATTTAAACGAACATTAAAGTTTCTTTTATGGTTTTACGCTTTTCTTTCCCAGCAATTTTTGTTTCAATGAAACTTTTAATAATCCTCTTGAATCATCCCTTTGTGAGCGTGAGCGTCGGTGGTCGTCGCTGGTGGCAGTGGCAATGGCAATGGCGGCCAGAGATCGCAAAGTTTCGCTTGGCTATGATGGGGTAGCTGCAGCCGCTGGAGCTGGAATATCCATTGTGCCGCGTTCAATGCGAACTAATTAGCTAGATATGTACGCGTTTTACAGGCTAAGCCTGTATTGTCCTTCAACAATAGGACGTTCACTAAGTCCATTATCAAACATAAAAAAGATATGACGAGCGTATTAAGTACGCACGCTTTGACTCGTTCACTTTTTCTTACTCTTCGCTTGCCTCTTAAGGCCCAAGAAGAAGAGATTGCAATCCATAATTAATTATTATATTGTACAAGAAAATCTAGTCTGTAGTTCTCAGTCTGGATTTATTTGTGTTCGCTGTGTTGTGGCATTAAAATAAACTTAACGATTTCTTAACGAAGGTTTTTCAAGATTTAAGTGATTTTCAAAGAAGTGCATCTTGCTGAGCAAGGCACAGCGAAGCGGCCCGTGGCGTGGTGGAGTGGAGAGAGTGTAAAAGTGTTTGATTTTTATAACTTTTCTAAACAGCATTTTCGTCATTAATCTTAACCCAGCGCGACATACACGAAGCCATTAAAACGTGCGTTCAGTATGGTGCGTGAGTGCGCTCCTAATTCTTATGTGAACACGACAGCATAATTACCGCATAAAAATAATTAACATTGGACAAACACACTGAATAAGCAACGCAAGCGCGGTTTTCCCTTCGTGACGCCCGCGACTCGACTACGACTAGGAAAAATCATCATAATTTAGAACAATTTATTTTTTCAATGTCTAAATAGAAATATTTATGGGTACGAGGAGAATTCTTCAGTTTTATTGCCGCATAATGGAAAAAAGTTCATCCAGAGCCGTTCATACACTAAATATAAATCAGTTGCCTATGATTGGACGGCCTAAGATTCGATGAGAGATTTATACTTGTATGCAGCTGTAAAGATAGCGAATTTTACGAATTTTTTGATGTAATTATGGCAAATTGACAATTTCCTTAATTATCGTCATGTTATTTGTGTCGCCGGCGTATATTATACACGCGCACGTTTGATAAGCATTGTTGGTTGCGGTTGAAGTTTTTGTCGCGGCTTGGATATCACCGTCGTCGTTGCCAGTGTCATGTCGGTGGGGTTTTTATATGCAACGACCAACTTGGCCAGCAGTGCGCTCCAAGCCAAGCCGTTCGTATGCACACAATGATTGTGTAAAGTGTGTCACCGTATGAGGTAGTATAGGTCACACTGTCTGGTCGCTTCTCCAAACCGCCCAGACTTATTGATTCAACCCGCTTCACGCCAGTTTTATCTAGCTTTCAGCGTTTGCGGGATGGGATATCATTTCACAGCACAGCATTGACATCACACCGATAAAAGCTGATGGCCGGCCGGGCGAGAAAAATATGTTTGGACACGAAAATCGTTCTTAAATTATGTTTTCATAGGGTTTACAAGCCTTGCGAAAAGGATTAAGCGTTTCACATCTTTACATCTATTGAACATCTCCTCAAATTCTGCCTTCATTCAATAGATGACGCTTTTTATAATCAGCTTTTTTAATTGTACATACATTATCTCAATCAAATTTCTAATGCCAACAATGTCGCCAACTGGGATTTACTAATCCACTTGAGTACTTGATAAAATTCTTGATGATATCGCACATTCACAAAGCGATAGCTAGCGCGAGACATAAGTTTTCATTCATAATTATCATTGAGAAGTGAAACATGAATAAGGCAAATAACGTAGAAACTATGCATGTTTGAGTTGAGTTTGAGTATGCTTGTATGAATATAATAGCGGTGTGTTATATAACCAGACATAGCCTTTAAACATGAAATATATCATTTAAATTGACGTTCGGAGTGCAACAAATTAATAAGTTCAATTGAGACGACACGACGCACGGGCAGCAACAACAAAAAATTATTGCCTAATTATAGCATAGTCCGTAATTACTTTGATTATGTGTGTAATTATACACTGGGCTATAGCATCTGACTTGACTGACTTCATATTCGTACCCGTATGTACAAGGCAAGGCATATCATGGTGTGGTGTGGTATGGAACAATACCATGTTCCACACAAACAACTAATTCCTGTGTTCATGAATGATTCCGCGAAGATCATTAGCATACTCGCGCATTTAATATTTAATGGCATTGCGTAATTAAATATAGTTTGCCAATTAGCAGTCTTTCCTCCTGTCGGCTCTCTTCACTTCAGCTCGCCCAATAACAAGACAATTAGTGTTTGTTTTGTTTTGTTTATTCTATTCTGTAAACAGGCACTCGTACTCGCGTTTAATTCAACTTTTGTTATCTGTATGTTCACTTTCCGCCAGGTTATTAGCGCTTTATTAGCAATTAGAAAAATTATTATGTCTACTCGGTGCCAATTACTTGACTTATTATTGTATTGCAATTCATTATAAGTGTATAAGTATCGTTGATGCAGTGACTAACCAGCAGCAGGAGCAGTAAATATGTTGTCTTTTAACTTTCAGTCTGTCTGTCTGTCTGGCTCTGGGTCTGGGCTCTCAATGAGTTCGCATTGATGATGATGATGATGGCAGACCAGACCAGACCAGACGGTGTTTGCTTTTGCCAGGCATATGCAAAAAGGAAAATCGGCCATCGGTGTATGAATGTATTCGCGACGCGAAAGTCGACACAGCCGAGCAGAGCAAGCAAACAACGTCGAGGAAAGTTGCTTGCAACCCGTCGAAAAGTCGACTTCTCGACGATTTTTATATGAAGTTTATCACTTTATATATTGTCCATGCTACCCCCGCGACCTGAGTTGTAGTCGCGTCTTTTTAATCTTCGAAGCAGTACCTACGTACATATATGGCAGTCCATTTCGAAATTGCATTGTTTTAGTCAATATTTTGCGCGTGTGACATTGAACTGCGGTTGTTTGTTTGTTTGTCGAGGGAATTTTTCAGCAACTCCGACCAAGACCAGACTGACTACTGACTGCATGTACTGCATTGCATTACAGGTGATGCAATGACGTGGTGCGTCGCGACATTTGTCCTCCAGTCAATATCGTCAATATCATGGCTGGTTCGGTTGATTGGCTAAGAAATGTAATTTTCCGTCTGCCGATTCGGTGCATTTGTGTGTATTGTTTATTGGATGGAGTGGAGTGTTGATGATGATAAGCTAAGAAGTAGTCCACCCAGCATTCACCCTCTGTTGTCAGACTCACTACATGTGTGTACTCTTTTCTGATTTTTGCAGTGAACGAGAGCGGAGGCCTGCTGGTGCTGGTGGCGGCGTGTTTGGTGCTAACATTAGCGCTGGGGCTCGTCACGTGCGTGCTGAACCATTACCGCGGTGGTGGCACGATTGCCCACCCGCCTGACGTCGCGCAAACACCGACCACTGCACCCGTAAGTACAATATGTAGTAATCGAACTTTCATTACTTATCTGCCATGTGTGTGTGAGCGTGTGTATCTTATTACTTGTTAATCTTATGTGTGCAAACTAAGTAAGACTAAACTATGAGATGATTCTTTGAATTGAATTGCATACGAAGCACAAGCAAGCCAAGCAAGCATTGATTACAATTTAAGAAGAAGGAAGAATAAATACGTGTATTGTATTGTATTATATTATAACATGAACGGCCGTGCAAGGTTACCTCTTGCATTTATTTCGTTTGCGTAAATTGTTCTTCCATTTCCAGACATAACAACCTCACTTACTTACATGCGCATACAATAATATCAACAATATGCAAGGCGCGCGAAAATATGAGTCGCCGTCTCCGAGTCGTGTCGGCCGTCTGGGTTTTGCACATGACGCTGGGCCGGTCTGGGCGACCTTAATGCATACAGATTTTTGCA
>NBZA01002485.1:0-96589 GCA_003054995.1 Aleochara bilineata
GAATACCGGAAGTGCCTTTAAATCGCGTTTGAAAATTGAGGTTATCTTATGTTGATGAAGGTTGTTCATGTTTTTTCTTAATTACTCGTGAATTAATTACGATAGCGCATTCCCGTTTTCAGTATCAGAAAGTACGTGTAATTTACAAACAGGTAGTGTATATTTCAACCTTATAGGAATACCGGAAGTGCCTGTAAATTGCATTTTACAATTGAGTTTATATGTTGATGAAATTTGCTCATGTTTTTTCTTAATTACGATAGCGCCTTCCGGTTTTCACAATACGAAAGTACGTCTAATTTACAAATAGGAAACGTATATCGCAAGCTCGTAGGGATACCGGAAGTGCCAGTAAATTGCTGTTCAAAATTACTTCACAAAGTAAGTCGTAGAATTAGTTTGTCTTTATCTGGGTGAATTTAGTGCGATTCGGGGCAGCAGGGGCAAGATCACTTGCTAATTAGTAGGTAATTAGCGTCGGCAGTGCAAGCGGCTCAACAGCTGCCGTCAGTTACCGACAGCAGTTGTTGAGCCGCTAAAATTTTTCTAAGTCCCAATCGCAAACAGCGGTTGTGTTTCACTTTCAACAAGCCCAGATAACAACACTCGGTGGTCGAGTGGTCAACGCGCTTGCCTGTCGAGCGCGCGTCTCTGGTTCGAATCCCGGGCAGGACAAGCGGCACTTTTTAAGAAATATAAAAGTGCCGTTGGTCATTGGACATCAGTAGGTGACAGAAAGATCACCAAGAAGGCCTCCAGAGGATGGAGGAAGAGTAGGAAAAGAGTAAAATGAAAGGGGTCAAAGTTCATTTTTAATTTTTGCGTTTCATAGCTTCAGTATGAGCTTGATCTGAGACAGTTGGGTTTTCAGCCATCCCGCCCCGTCAGTTCGACCGTTCAGCTCTGCAGTTCGGTAGAGACTGACTCCCATTTCCCGATCTTAGTTACCATTACAGTGGGAGCTGTACCTCCATCTGCAGACACCTAGGATTCTTACTTCTAGGAACCTGTAAGGTCGGTAAGTCGTAATAACTTGGAAAAATGTTTCTCCGGTCCCGGGGATCGAACCCGGGACGCTTGCTCGAGAGTCCATGGACGCTACCACTGAGCCACTGAGCGTTCATGCTGCTGGCTACTTCGGACTTTTACACTTTGTACAATTCGTGTTTATTTTATTGTAACTGGGTAATTAAATAAAGATTAAGTATAGAAAATTTATTGTACGACTACTGCCCTCTTGCTACTGATAGGAAAACTTATTAAAGAAAAGTGTATTTGGATAGTAATACCAACTTTTCAATGTCCACAAGGTACGAAGAATTTTGTCGTAAACTATGACCATTTTTTTAGTGTCCACATGGTACAAGAAAATTTCATTTTTTGTCGATTTTAGTCAATTTTTTCGAAAAATATCACATATCAAATTAATGGAGACCCACTGTATTCGCGAGCGTCATTTACAAATTGATGGAGACTCACTGTATGCAGTACCACTAGTGCCATCTAGCGACTGATGGAAAAACTTGGCAAAGAAAACTGTAATCGAATAGAATTACCAAATTTTCAATGTCCACAAGGTACAAAGAATTTTGTCGTAAACTATGACCAATTTTTCAGTGTCCAGAGGGTACATGAAAATTTTAATTTTTGTCGATTTTAGTCAATTTTTTCGAAAAAAAATCAAACATCAAATTAATGGAGACCCACTGTATGCGCGAGCGTCATTGACAAATTAATGGAGCCTCACTGTATGTGGTACCACTAGTGCCATCTAGCGACTGAAACAGAAACTTATCAAAGAAAACTGTAATAGGATTTTTTGAAATTTAATAATAAAAATTGGAAAAAAATCCAACTTTACTGCAAAAATTAATAATTTTTAACACCAATTTTAAAGCACTTAAAATGAAATAATAATTACATGTTGTATATCAGTGGATTCAGCATTTCATAAACTTTAAGTACATATAAATTAAATAACAATAGCATTAACGATTTACATGATACATAGCAAAAACTAAACAATGAAGAAAAAACTAAAATGCATTATTTCTAATTAGTTTACAATTAATTATCATATATCAATCGATAGACAATTTAATTAGATTTAATTTGATATATGACACTAATTGATATCTTAAAAAACATTAAAGTTACAGACAAAAATGTACAAAAAAGTGTTTAGGTTTGACGCCATTTATCTCCTACATCCGGTTTAGCTAGCATACTAATTTATATATCTTTTGATTGCCTATTTAATTAGCTTTAATTTAATGTATAATTCATTAATATAGCTATAATAATAATAAAGTTATAATAAAAAATATAGGAGACAGCAAAAAAAGACACTCAATTATCAAAGCAATTTCAAGGCACTTCCGGTATCCCTACGAGGTTGCGATATACATTTTCGGATTGTACATTGTAAGTACTTTCTGATCCTAAAAACCGGAAAGCTCTATCACAATTAGTTCGCGAGTAATTAGCGAAAAACATGAACAAAAAATCAACAAGCTAATGAACATCAGAGAGACTCAACATTCAAATGCCATTTAAAGGCACTTCCGGTATCCCGGCAAGGTTGCAATATACATTTCCTGTTTGTAAATTAGACGTACTTTCTGATACTGTAAACCGCAACGCTGTATCGTAATTAGTTCGCGAGTAATTAGGAAAAAACATGAACAAAATAAGGAACATAAGACTAACTCAATTTTCATAAGCGATTTAAAAGCACTTCCGGCATTCCTACAAAGTTGAAATATACACTTCCTGTTTGTAAATTACACGTACTTTCTGATACTGAAAACAGGAATGCGCTATCGTAATTAATTCACGAGTAGTTAAGAAAAAACATGAACAAACGCGATTTAAAGGTACTTCCGGCGTTCCTACGAGGTTGAAATATACACTTCCTGTTTGTAAATTACACGTACTTTCTTATACTAGAAACCGGAATGCGCTATTCACGAGTAATTAAGAAGAAACATGAAGAAACTTCATCAACATAAGATAAACTCAATTTTCAAACGCGATTTAAAGGCACTTCCGGCATTCCTACAAGGTTGCAATATACATTTCCTATTTGTGAATTACACGTACTTTCTGACACTTAAAACCGCAAGGCTCTATCGTAATTAGTTCGCAAGTAATTAGCAAAAAACATAAACAAGCTAATGAACATAAGACAAACTCAATTTTCAAAAGTGATTTAAATGCACTTCCGGTATTCCTGCGAGGTTGAAATATACACTTCCTGTTTGTAAGTTACACGTACTTTCTGATAGTGAAAACCGGAATGCGCTATCAGAATTAGTTTACGAGTAATTAAGAAAAAACATGAACAAACTTCATCAAATTAAGATAAACTCAATTTTCAAACGCGATTTATAGGCACTTCCGGTATCCCTACGAGCACGCGATATACATTTCCTGTTTGTAAATTAGACATACTTTCTTAAGGGGAAACGGGAACGCTCTATCATTATCAATTCACGAGTAATTAAGTAAAAACATGAATCAACTTCAAATAACGGCAGCTGCTGAGCGTTTGCGCTTGCACTGTCGAGGCTAATTACCAACTAATTCTAGGACTTACTTTGTGAAGATCTACTCGTGGGGCGGCAGCTTGGGCATGGATACTTGCCACCATCCAGCAGGTATCCATTCTTGCTCCTGAAGGCGACTTGGTCGCTAAATTGTGCTCCTAAACAACAGATAAAACACTAACACCATGCGTATATTTACCTAAATACCTATTATTAGTGGTATTCCACTTCATCCAGGACGGTCCTCGTCCTCTTCTTCCCTGTGGATTGTCCAGGAGATAGCGATTGCTGTAAAACAAGACAAGTGGTAAAGAATAAATAATAAAAGACTTCTTACGCTTTTAATTACTAACCTTTTGTTCCATTTTAGGGCGCTGTGTGTAGTAAATACACTCTTCGCCCATCGCCAAGAGTGGTTACCATCCTCTGCATGTGCGTTTACAGCTCTAAGAAGAAACTGCAAATAAGAGAATTGGTTCCTAACCAACTAATTAAACAACAACAATATGTTGGTTAACCTCTGTACACAACACTAAACAGCTGTTGCTGGTTAATGTACACAAACAAGCAGGCACTTACCTAAATATCCTGTTGATCTGACCACCAGAAGACGATCCTCTTGTCCTGGCTGGCTTACATTAAATACAACTTTGTAACATTAATTCCAGTTTACAATCTTGCATCTTAACTAAACTTGTTTCTCTTCTCATCTGTTCTAAATGACAATCCTTTTTGTCTCAAGTCTTAACGCAACCAATTTACAATCAATAATCAATTGAGGTTTATGCTGAGGCAGGACTACTACTTTTGCTTATGGCAATCTTTGCTTTCCTGCCTATGTTTTACGTCTTAACTCTTAACAAACTCATTCTCTCACAAAAGAGGCAGCCACCAAGTATGCATAAAGACATCCGGTTTCCGTATAAGGTTCTGATTAATCCGTATTGATGATGAAACGTATTTTTAATGTTGGAAACCGGAAACCTCTATCATAATTGGTTCATGAGTAATTAACAAAAGAAACATAGACAAGCTTAGTAATTTATGCCTTAAATACCTCAGTAACTTACATATATGTAACCATAAAACTTAAACAAGAAGAACCCTTTATTAGTAATTAATTATATCCCGTAAACCCACCGATACCCAATAAATGCTCTAAAACAGTGGTGGCCAACGTTATCAGTAAGCGGGCCAAATTCAAAAATTAAAATTCACTGAAGCCGAAACATAAAACCCAACCGCAAATAATACGCGAGTCGCGGAATTACCTATTTTCATTTTTTGTTCATATTTTTTATGAAAAAATTAAATTACTGTACAAAAATGTCTAGTGTTTTAAGGTCCGCGGGCCGCAAGAAGATCTTTGGCGCACCACATTCGCGGGTTGGCCATCCCAGCTCTAAAACTTTCCGTTTTATAACCATTTTTCGTGCAAAGAAGGTCCCACAGAAACGCCTATGCCCAAGAAACCAATATTAATTTTAAAAACTAACAATCATATTATTTCTTCATGCAATTTTCAATGCTTTCTTGTCTATAGCAGAACTTCCCAAACTTTTTGTTACGCGAACCCAACTGGTGGTCGTTTAAACATTGTCGACCCAAACTCTTACGAACAAAACGGTTTGAAATGTTTTAGCGAATCTAAAATATTACTTCCCATTTTGGGTCGCGACTTATAGTGTGAGCTCTGATCTATAAAACCTTAAGAAACCTGCAATTCTCACTACATTATGTTTAAAACCCTAAAAACCAACAAAAACTAACACAAATTACGGTTTATTTTGTTGAAAAACGTTCACTTGCCTGTAGGAGGTTACAGAAATGTAGTCAAATAACAATTTTACATCACATTTCCCTTCGCTGATCTCTTTTCCAAACCTAAAAATATCGTTTTGAATTATGTTATAAACTTATTATTAAAATCATTAAAAACCGTTCCCTTACCTTCTTCCTGTAAGGAGTTACAGAAGTGTAGTTACCAACAAGTTTTAATCACAATTTCGTTTCTCCAACCAAAAAACATTTTTAACCTTAAAACAAACAGCTTCAAATCAATGTTATACTTATTTAACTTACTTGTTTCAAGCTTAAATGTCAATAACACGATATATTCTTCCTTGCTTAATTATTTTAAATAGTTCAGCTAATAACTTAAAACAGTATGGATATTTAGATTGCGGACAGTTGCTTTGTGAGTTTTTCAAAGATCTTAGCGTGTGGTTTCTTCTTTGTTGACCTGTGCTAAAACAGGCAAACCTCTATTATTTTATAACTATTTTGCTTTTATCACGCGTTTTATTTTGTTTTTGCTATTGATGAAAGCTCATGGAACCCACATCTGTGATGGCACCGACTAAATAAAAAAAGTTTGTTTAATTGAATAGGCAACTTGTGATACATCGAACGGTTGTCATTATTTTAAAACATGTGCATTTTTTGGTTATATCATTTCCATTCACGCCAGTTAAAATCCTAAATTAATATTTTTAAACCATGGCAAAACAGTATCGGTACACATGTTTAATCATGTTGGTTGTTAATATATTAATTTATAATATTCTTCAGAACATTAAATCCCGCTAAATACTACAGTGACTACATTGCTCATGAAATAAGACCTGATGGACGTGAATTTGATAAGTATCGACCGGTTGTGATTAATTCTGATTCTATTTCAAACTTGGAAGGATCTGCAATTGCGAAGATTGGCAAAACTACTGTAATTTGTGGCATCAAAGCTGTAAGTCAATTTTATATACACTAATATCATTAGAAAATGGTTCTTTTGAATGGAAATTTCACAGGAGTTTTGCGCCCCCAAGCCTGAGAAGCCGGGTGAAGGTTTTGTAATCCCCAATTTGGACTTGCCTCCCCTAAGTTCTCAGTCATTTAAATCTGGCCCTCCAAGTGACCAAGCACAAGCTGCGTCAAAAATAATAAATGATGTGATTCGAAACTCTGGATGTATAGATTTGGCTGATTTGTGCATAGAGAAGGACAAACTTGCTTGGTGTCTATATACTGATTTGATATGTCTGGATTATGATGGAGCAATCATTGATGCTGCATTGTTAGCATTATTTACAGCGTTAAAGAATGGTATAACATGAATGTGTACAATGCCACTTTAGGATGCAAATACTAGTAATCGACATTCAAAATAGCACACTTTGAATTAAATTATTAGTTTCTTATTGTTTATAATAATAATTTTGCATTCTGAGGTGGCACTTGTACCACTAGTCCTATTAAACTGTAAAAATAAACTACTTCATTTAATAGTTCGTCTGCCATCTGTGGAATATGATGCTGCACTAGATAATAAGATGGTCAATTTAGAACAATGGCATCATTTGAAGTTACACAATACGCCTGTTTCTACATCTTTTGCATTGTTTGATGAGTGCGTTTTAATGTACATACTATATATATTAAAATATATGCTTTACGCTGTTCGTATTTCAGAACCATATTTATGGACCCCACTGCTGAGGAGGAGTCATTATGCAACGGGGTAGTAACCGTTGTAACAAAAGGTGATGAAATCTGCTCTGTATTAAAACCTGGAGGCAATGCCGTTACGGAGACACAGCTTATGAATTGTATTAAGATGAGTGTGGCACGTAGTAAATTACTGATTAAATTAATTGAAACTGCAAGTGAAGAATCTAGTGATGAACCAATGATTGTAGCACCAACATAGCCTGTGGTTTAAATTAAATTTTTTACATTAAATACTTTGATCTATTCCTCAAACTCAATCTTACATTTCCAGCAAATACTTTACGAGGAGCAACATTAAAAAACAATGGATATTTGTATTAGTTGGATATTTTTTAAAGATTTCATGTACATTTTTACAACATTGGTTTTTTTAATATCATTTTTTTGGGAATTTGGCCAAAAAACTAACATTATTCTAACAAATAAAAGTGTATACAAGGTTTAGAGGGATAGGTTTAAGATAAGGATTTAATCTTTCATATTTAACTTTTTGAAGTTGTATGTACAATGCAAAAATTATAATGATTATAAATATGATACATGTTCTAATATTTAGAGAATTTAGTTAAGATACACTTTACCCATAAAGAATAATGCTTCAACAAATTACTCTTGAATGGATGTTTAGTTTAATGTATTTGTAATGTCTTTGCTGGCGCAATTTAAAAACAACGAGGACTATATACATTGTACAATTACTTATGTCTAATATGTATACAATTATGAATTAGTTGTTATTATTCAATATCATTTCTAATGATCTCCAGAATTATTTCCTAATCATACTTATCAATTTGCAAGGCAGAAACGGCCAGCTTTGTTTGCTTGTTTAATTGTTCGTGCAGAAATTCTTTACACAATAAATTACTATGCTATGATTATTTGAATCATATTTAAGTCATATCTTACTTGTACCTTAACACAACCAGGCCTTTTTGTAACCGAATTATGTACATTTTTATTCACATTTGCTAACAACAAATACAACCTTCTTATTTCTTTTAATATGCGCATTTTCTAACTAACTCTGTAATTACCGATGATATTTATTTTGAATTCAAATTGATAGCGCAATCTAAGAATTTGTAATTTGTTTAGGTATTTCCGACAATACATTGTAATTATTATATCGGTTATTGTTTTAACATTTAATTTCAAGAAATTTGGTATTATTGCTTTTATTTCAGTTAAATCCAGCAATTTTAGATAAACTTTGAAAATTTGGTAATTGCGGACACATTCTGATAGGATCATGTTAGGCCCATATTATTTGGCACTAGAATGCGATCTTCTAAAATCTGAGGTACAATTTATGTCTGTTTAGAAGAGACATAAGGTCGTAGATCTTTTATAATCATGTAAACATAATGGTTTTTAGTTATTAGGAACAATTCTGACTCCAAGTTACATATTACTTGTATAGATCAAACAATTCACGACTGTGTGCTCCAAGTTTTAAAGATGATTGAATAAATGAGATGAGCCTATATATTAGCACCCGTTTTATGTCAAAATAACAGAGAAGTGAATAGAAATTAGATTATAGATGTATAATATATATAACGAGATCATCATAATTATAATGTATGTGTTTTAAGCGATTTTGGAAACCTGATTGTATTTGTGAACTGGGATCATATATTTGCTATTTGAAGATGTCAGTCTTTTTCACAGTGAACGACGATTTAAGATTTGTGGGCACTTGTAATTAAAATTATTTAAATTATATAGGTTCAGTTGGTAAAAATTAAATATAAAACAATATTTAAATAGTGGGTTAATGGTGAATTACCTGGCTAAGACTAGCTATAAAATGAGTTTATCTACATTATGCAATATTTTCCGGAATAACAAGATAAGGAAGAAGTCTTTATATCGAACCCTAACTGCCGATTGTATTTGTGTTAAACGCTGTGCAAAATAGGCTCGATTAATTTCTAAGGAGGATCTGATACATTTTGAGTAGTTCGTCTAGTAATTTGGTTTAAGTGAAGATGTTGCGTTGGCTGTTGCTGCTGTGACTGATACTTCTGCTGATTTGCTAACTGAAGTTGAACGTGTTGCTGTTTTTGGACAACATTTTGAGCCACTGTATGAAATAAGATATTTACAATAAACAATTACACGAAATAAAACAATTGGAATAGACTACGGTTTCTACTATAAACCAGAGATTTAGATGTTTTATACGAAAATAATAAAAATATACTGTTTCTGCGATCGTAAATTTGCCATTTGTGTATGATCTACTGATTAAAAAGATGGAAGATTACAAGAGTATAAAATTCATTCATGCAACTAGTAGTACCAATTAGCACACATAATAAGTTAAAAAGTTCATGCATTAAATACGCTAGTAAAATTCAATTAAAATGAAATGACTGAGTATCAGCAGATAACTGACTTGCTGTCGATGGTTGCGTGTTTCCAGTTGTTACCATTTTGATGGTAATTGGTGTTGCCCGTTGTTGCTGAAACTGAACGCGTGTGGACTGCAGCTGATGTTGCTGTAGTTGCCGCGGACGTTGAAGCGCTGTCATTAATTGCAATGGGGTACTATTTGATGTTAGAACCGTTCCTTGACCCACCGCGGTCCTCTTTAAACCGCTTGTGACTAATTGAGCTGCGATTTATGATAGATTAGTGGATTAGTTAAAAAAGAATCAATAGACAGGTCGAAAAAACATATCAATGCTTCATATATCTGTAATCACCTGTTCCAGAACTTGTTGAAAGCACCACCGTAGGATTTCCAACGTTTCCCACATTTATCGCACTTGCAACGTTATTGCTATTGTTCGTGCATTGTGTCACACCACCCGAAGCATTGCTAGCAGTCGTTGCCACTGGCACTGAGACCACAAAGCTCTGTCCCTGCAAGTGCTGAAATCCCGGGGGGAAAACTTGCACGCCAGAGAGGCCTTGGATTGAAGCAATAGAAATTTGAGATTTCGTGCCCTGAATAAACGTTGAATTTTTATTCGTTGACGATGATGCACCTGCTAATTTTTCTAGAGTCAATGTGTCCGTATTGCCTATTATATCGGGCCGGTCAGCGGATGGCGTACCGACTAACAGAGCTGACAACGTGTTCTTGCCGCCGTCGTTACCACTTGCACGAGACGATTGTTGCGGAACCTGCTTCGAAGTTGCGACAAGAAAATTAGTACCACCTACAGTTGTCCGAGTAATTTGTTGCGATTGAAAGTTTTGCAAAGTGGTCAAATCCGCAATCGTACGATTATTGTTCACTGATATCACATTTGTTGCATTAAGAACGCGAGTTGCTGGTACCGTGATCTTTCTACCTAAGAGTTTCGTCTGTACGGCCTGCTGCGCATGTAACTGAGAATTGTTTATCGCGTTCACCACTAGTGCATTCGCATCATTATTGCTATTACTTGCTGGAGAGCTATTTAATAAATTAATTATTTCTGCGTTGCACGTCTGCGGTTTATGGCTCTGCATGTCCTGTTTTGCATTTGCTGTAAAATCATACAATGACAGATAATTCTTCGATTTATATATAAACTTCATGACACACCTGCTTGTATTTGTTGAACTGAATTTAGTAGCTTTGTTGTTAATACAGTATACGCAAGTTCGGAGTTGACTTCCTGAGTTTGTTTATTCGCTTGCAACTGTGCTTGCTGAGAGATTGTTTAATGAATACATGCAATTACTCAACACTATAGGTTAACTAAATACTCACTAAAACAGGTAAAGAAGTTGAAGCACTTTGTGTTTGTTGAAGTATATTTACTGTCCCATTGACAACAGCGGTCCCCCCGGATGGTAAACTACGATAGGATAGAGATACGTTTGGTGGTTGTGGTTGCTTAAGCGAATCAGCCGTGTTGTGTGATAATTGTTGCCCCTTAAATATTTTCATAGAAACACGATTTGTCATATATAACACATTTAACACCATTTACCTGCGTATTATTTTGTGCAATGCAATGATTCGTTCGCACCGATTTACGCCCGCTTTCCGTAAATATTTCTTTAAATTGTTCAATGTATCGCCTAGCCTGTTCATGAGGTCCCAGGCTAAATCGACAAGCTACACCATTCCGTTCCCCTTGCTTATGATCCCGATCCAGGTACAATTCGCCAAGATATTCATCGTTTACTGGCCACTGCAAAATCGACAATTTCATATGATATATCCGACGCCTCTCCTGTTCCTTTGAGTGCATGTCAGTTTCGAGAATGTATTCTTCTATTAAATGCGGTTGGCAATCCGCACTGTCCACACAGTGTGACTTGTACTCCGTAAATGCAGTGATATCAATTGGTTCTGTAGGAGGCGCTATAGTTACTGGTTCGATGTTTGGAATAGGAATGGGCCGAAGCCCTTCATTAAATCTTCGCAACAATCTACTATTTGGCATACTCTTCTTCGTTCTCGTTCGTAACCGATTCATATATTCATATAACTCTAAGCCGGGCCTATACGTATGTGAAACGAGTTTTCTCTTTCTATTAATCGCCACTTGCGAGTATTTCATTGCAGTACGCTTTATCCGATGAGTGTTTAAAATATGACGGTTATGCTGTATTCTAGAGGTTCTTTCAACCAGACTAGTTGTGGCGGAATCCAAACAGAGTACAGGATGATTTGCTAGTAGAATTTGACTCTCCACTTGCGCTTCGGCATCACCGCTCCAACTTTCCGTCAAGCGCTCCACATCAGCCAGCACACTTTGTTGGGTTGGTTTGAGAAGAACGTGATGCATGTTGTACTTATTCACTAGAAACATTTGCCGGTAGTCCCGTACTTGTGCTATTATGCAGCCACTATAAAATAAGAAACTATGTTGCGGTTCCAACAAATCCACGATGAATGCTGGCAGTTCTTCTAAGTCCAGATATTGCAGCAACTCAATGTCTTCATAAGGCCACATTTTGGACTCTATCATTTCGGCAGTGTCTACTATACTTGCATCAGTGCATGGACTTGAAGGAAACATGATTGAGTAACCCTTAGTACCTAAATAAAAAAAATGAATTTAAAAAAGGAACCGAATCAATTTTTCGTTTAATATCCAATTACCTGGATATAAATTTAGAATAATTGTATTCAGTCTTTCTCTCGCAACCAATTTGTCTAATATGTTTGTATTGTGCTTTAAACCCTAAAAATCAAATGAGTTGCCTAATAATTTTAGTCTTTTCTCTATAATAACTTACAAATTTCTGTTGATTAGGATCCTTAGCACATTCCTCCTTGTATATTTCAAGTAGTTTTGTGTGTATACAAAATTGTTGAGCCTTTGTTGAAGCACATATTGTGGTATCTGCTATTCCAGCTTTTGAAACTGATGGATTTGCCAAACTATTTACTGAATTAGAGTGACTCAATAGCGAAGATGTATGTGCAGATTCAAACACGTTGCTCAAAAGAGGTAAGGAAGAATGTTGCGTGGATGTTGAGTGCCTAGCCTTCTTGATGCTTCTCTGCTATTAAAATTTTAAATTATTATTTGATAGCTAAACAGATTTATATACTTACATTATGACTATGTGTGCAGACAACTTTATATACACAATCACATATGGAAGGTGTTACTTCACCCTCCTCATATGCTACTTCCAAGCTTTGCATATTTGCAACCACAGCAGGAAAGACTCAACATTCAGACCGTGGTGTATTGCATCTGGGTTGAGTATCAAATAATTTCTGCATAATGCAGTGTATCTATAATGAATTCGGAATTAGAATTCGCTTAAAACTTAAATAAACACCTTAAGGAGCAACCTACTTAACCTCAACAAAGTACAACATTTCTGTTGTCTATGTAAAGGGTTGAATGGAACTGTGCATTTTATGCATAAATAAGTAAATCAAATCAAACTATCTAGGTGCATAAGATTTCTAGATAAAGATTCTACATTAAAATGATATCTCGCGATAGTTTTTCCTGCGTTTTCGACTCTACTTAAATAAAAGCCTTGGCGCAATACTCACAGAAAACGACGTAACCAATCATATTAGTTCAGAGTAGTATCACCTTCGTATGGAACACATAATTTCAACTAGAAATATGATTTTTGTTTGGTTGAACAATCCGAAGCTGAACACAGGCACGTTGTTAAGTAACCTTCTTGTACTGATGTGAAAGATCAGTTTTTCTTTGCCCGAAGTACCTAACCCCTTTCGCAAAGCAAAACTACACTTGTCTAATATTTTCCCAAGTTGTTGTTATCCAGCTTCTTCTATTAGCTAACAATTACACATCCTTAAATCTAAACTCAAAGCAGTCGTAGGGGTTGCAAAGTGTAGCACACGTTCGATTTAATGTTATATCGCACTTCAGGGGCTCAGCACCGCGGTTGCTGTATTTGCACCACGATAACACAATTTTAGAATTTCCACATATGTTTTATGCGAAATAAACCTTTTCGTTTAGCAAATCCAGTTTACAAACATACTTGATTTACTCATGCGGTACTGGGTACCCTTTTTACATGCAACGTTCACACCACACTTCTTCTCAGCAACAACATACATCCTCAGGAGCCAAACACACAAAGTATACATATACAACACTATTAGCATTATTGGTTGCATTTCCTCAGTACTAGATGTCACTTGTCTTTATTTTTAATATAAATATCTAAATAACTTATTACAAATGTTATAATATAATGCGAATTTATATGTATTATTTTTATTTAGTTTATTTATTTTTAATTAATATAAAATCCTCCGTCTTAAAAAACATTATTATAAAACTATTTGCTTCCAATATATTAAAAAGTATATAACGTGGCTAATTAGAATTTTGGAATTTAATTTTTAATATTCATGAATATCTATATAAATGTATAACAATGTTTATTGCTTTCCATTCTTTCATACAACGTTCGTTGTATGAAACTAGTTGTATGAAATTAGTTTAAATAATAAGTTTAAACGTTACTGAAAAAACTATTTCAAAGACCGAATGATGGATGTATTTAAATAAGAAAAAAATTTATTACTTTGTACAGTAAAATTAAAGTGGAGCATTCCGCTTTGGCTCGGGTTGTTGTGGTTGATAATACTTTATTTTAAACTAACTGGAAAATATGTATTAAAATTACTAGTTATTATTAGTATCAAATTAAAAGATAATCAGCAATAAATTGGTTATCAGTAATTTTTATTAAGTAAAATATTTGTATTAGGGTTTAGACAATGTACTATGTCTTATTAGAATATAGAAAATATAGGTAATAGATACATTTCGAAAATGTATGATATTGAATTAAATGAAACATTATCTACATCTTCATGATATACATTATGCTAGGGAGTAAGTTAAACAATTTTTGAACTTCATTAAGCGACAGGAGAGTAGTTGGAAATTGAATAATTTTTGTTTTTGATTTTGCTTAGAATTTTTTTTAACCATTTTGATTTATTTCTATATTTGCAAGTTTTGTTATATATAGTGGTGACTTTTCATGCCCCTTAGGCGATGGGACGAAGAAGAACTTATGACGAGGTCAATCACCCAGAATCACACACTTTATCTGCTGGCGTTCCAAGGTGTGCAGATCAACAGGTGTAAGGGTTGGTTTTAAACACATTTTTTGACTTAAAATAAATATATTCTTTTAAAATGTATGAACATGAATAAAAATTACTTAAATACCTGTATTAGACATCTTTTTAGATACAAAAACACTGGTCAACCAGACTAATGCCACAACCTACATATGGAGATCAAACTTATCAAATCAAACTTATCTAGGTATTATCGCACAATATATCAGATAATATTTCTTCATTTGCTTTATAATCACAGAATTTCCACATGTATTAAAATTTAACAATAATTACATGTATAACAAAAATAATTAATCAAAGTGTTTTATCAGACGTAGCCGTGTTTAGTTTTCAAAATTTGTTCGTATTAGTAGGTATATTTCTATATTCTATACATCAACTTGTACCTTGTATGTACCTTTTATTATTGCGGAGGGTTAAATAAATTTTCATATGTTGCTTCTGCTAATTTACTTAAACTATCTGAGGTCATTGGCGGGTTAGGCATATCAGTAATGAGCAAACTGTTTGATAAATTTTCTGATAAAGTATTTGGATCAATTTTATATTGTGCCAATTCGCTTGAATTTAAAATTGGTGGGTCAAGATTTAACATTTGATTCAATCCTGCTGAATCTATACTCATGGGTGTTTCAATGGCATTTGGCGATTGTTGTTGTTGATGACTTGGACCTGGTTGAGGAGCTACTTGAAGTGGAACATTCCACTGTGGCTCGGATTGTTGTTGTTGATAATATTGATAATTCGAAGCTGGTTGAGGGACAGGCATATTGCTACCAGCTATCGGACCGGGGGGGTAGTAACTTGGCGAGAGCGATGGATTCCCATAATTTGGACTGTGGTCCAGATAGGGTGGACTCATGAACGGTTTAATATCTGTAATTAATATAAATTATTAGTTACATTGCTCAATACAACAATTTATTAAGAAGGTAACATTAACTAACTCACCCAAAGGTTCTTGTTTAATTATACTATACTGTTGACCTAAAACAAAACAAATTAGTACAACACAAAACACTCAAATATATATTAATTTAACCACAATACTCAATAACTACCGATATCTTGTTAAGACAGGCAATGTAAGCAATTAGTAGTAAATGCTAATATCAACAGTCAACCAATCCAAACCAAAAAGAAAAACTTCAAAAAGCAAAACTAATTTTGTGTACCTTTTATTATATATCTTCCTTTGCTAGCTGACAGATAGAAGTAATAGACATTTTATAACAGTAATGATTGAAAAACCTCTTAAATAAATGAAGTTTTATTAAGAAGAGCCACGTTCATATTTTCATCTGGGAAATACAAATATGGAAACAAGCAATATTATCCCAAGCCTGAACATATGTTATGTATATATATAAATATCTAAACATTTCAACTATACCAACGCTATCACCAAATAAAGTACACAACAAAACAATCCCATAATCGTTTAGACATAGGAACCCAGTTCCCATATAAATAACAAAATCTAACACTAGCAATAAATAGTAACCATTACAAATTATTTCTCATTGGAGAAATATAATGATTTGATGACCACGACGATTGAAAAACATTTTCGGAATATTAGGTAAGTACAATATAAATTTAAACACGCTGCATAGAATATGAATAATGATAAAAACACAACAATAAATAATTGTCTGTGCATGAAAAATTGTATAGAATGTAAATTCTATGTAAAAATGCACCACCACCAAATTTAATGTTCACCTTCAGCCCATCACCTTGTATGAATGAAAGCATATTGCACCAAGACGATAGAAAAACAAGACTTTTAATTGATATGGTCAACTTACGATTTTCAACTTGTTCTTGTAAAGGCCGAACTATATTAATATTGGGTTCTGATTCTAATTTTCGCTTTCGTTTATATCCTAAAATCAGAAAAACCACCAGCAATGCGTAAAAATAAATAACAATCTAAAATTGTCCTGAAAAGTAAAAAATCATTCATATTTTACTCGAATCATTTACTGGTAAGAGTATCCGGCCACCTTCAACTGGCGCATAGTAAGCGGACATTTCGTCAAATTCACTTTGAGTTGCATGTGGAGCCATTGCAGTATACAGAGCATAATGCTCAGCTTCCGTAAGATCAAGATTCATATTAAAATCGTCGTCATCTAACTTTTCTGTCGCAATTGTATTATTGTTGTTTATATTAAGTTCTTCAAGTTCAACATGTCGTGAAGAATTACTAATCGAGTAGTTTAAATCGTTCATATTTGTATTTGTATCTTTCAGCGGAATTCGATAACTAAGATTTGATTTATTAGATACATTACTTGTAGAGCGATTAAGAGTAACATTAGAAACCTGCAACTTGCTGTTATTTATTTCTAAGTTGGAAGATAATGAATTACGCTTTGAAGTAGGAGCACTTGCGTTTTGTTTTCTACCGAATAGTTTTGAGAAAAAGCCGCGTTTCTTTGGGTTGGGTAAAGTCGACGTTGAAGATGTAGGTTTTGGTGGAAGACTTTTAATTGGAGCCAAATCGTTTTGAGACTTTGACAACATACTATGGCTGCGAGATAGCGATATCGGTGTGCTTGCTGTTGTACACAGAATTTCAACCGCTTGATCACTCGTTAAAGAAATTGCTTCGACCATTGTACCGGGGTCGTCAATTGCAGTCTCGATTACTTTTCGGGACCGTTTTGGTGGCAAAGGTGGAACCGGCTCAACTATCATTTCTGTTGATATTGATGGTTTCTGAATTAATACTTCACTGCAATTATTCACAACCACATCTTCATATTTATCGTTGAAATCCATATCAATATCAACTATCTGCATGGGATTTTTGAATGCTAGTTGCAAGCTGCTATAAGTTTTTGAATCATCAAATGATTCTTGATTTTCGATCATAGGTGTTTCTGCTATAAGACTGTTTTGTGCATCAATAGTTTCAACGCGTTTTTGATTTTCTGTGTAAATTTCATCCAATTCGGCAACACTTCTAATAACTTCCTCATCGGTAGGTGAAATAATATCAGCCTTATCTCCTTCATTAAATCCTATTGGTTCGTAACCAGGTGTCATATCAGTACACTGAGTTATTTCGATACTTTTATCAGCATGAACTGTAGGAGAAACATTTTCTTTGGTAATTTCAATCGTTTGGCTTATGGTAAGTTTACTTTTCTTAATTTCGCCGTATTCAGGTTCCGGTTTATGTTCAGATTGTTCAACACGAGAAACAAGATTGGCCAAGTTATTTAATTGTCTCTTTCGAATGGATTCAGCGTCAGCGGCTAGTGCCGAAGTAAATATATCATAAGCTTGCGACTTTTTGAACTTGCGCCGAGATGCCCAATAAGTAGGCCTACCTGAATCAAGTGGTAACATTTCAAAGGGCAACGGTTCCGAAGTGGCACCATCTGAAGGTCGCCGCAGCTGGATGCAGACCCTCACAGGCTCGGTTATATCTAATGTCCGATAACGTGGCGCCCGGAACCAGATTGCAGTTTGTTTATGAACCTGAGACGGTTGAAAGTCGCCTTTGGCTTCCCAAATGAGTTGACCCTCATGTTCCTCATAGAATCGTACTTCAATATCTTCCCTTGTAACCTAAATTAAAAATTTAAAAAATTAAATAAGTTATTACAATACTGTTTTCTTGGACATACCTTTTCACATAATAAAATAATGTCCTTTCGTCCACCATCGACCATACTGACGCAATCAGATAACTTAACAATCGTTAAGTCACACATTGCTTTCTTGTCATAAATAGGATCACTCACAACAGGCGTTAATGGTACTGAGTATTTTTTATCAGCTTTGGCAACATTTTGAATAAAAACTTGAAAACATAGACGCACTACATTTAAATCTATTGATGTTGGTTGGTTTTTGTGTTGAAATCCAGCTAAAACAATATTTATTTTATTCTATTGAAAGTCATGCACTGAAGTAACACTTACTTCCAAATGGATCAACTTTGTATGCTTTCCTTTCATCCAAGTGTTCCGCAATGTCTTTTTTCTTAACACATTGAATACCCAGATTTGAAAACGTGATCGTCATTGTGTCTTGTGGTATTTCTAATGTGCAAACTCCTTTATTGCATCCTTCCCGTCCGACAAGATTATGCGGATGCGGCCGATACGGAACATCTTTAGTCACACAACTGACCAGCACCACGGCAGGTCCTTTATACCCAACCACCTGGATCGCTGGATACGTTTTGACATCCGCTGTGCTGTTGACACCCGGTATAGACCCAGCCGAGCGCCCTTCGCATTGATACCGGAACCGAAGAGCTTTGGATGCTGGTTGTTCAATGATGCGCACGTACGGTTTGCCCTCCATTTCTTTTTTGATGGCTGGTCGAGAAGTGCCTGGTGATGCGGCTTGTGGTGATGTGGCGGTGAATCCTTCTGATGGTGGGTTTAAATCCGTTTGGATACAGGCAACTAAAACGCAAATAATTATAAAACATTGCTGCGAAGATCGATCTTAGTGGGGCACAAATATGCACATAATTTGGCACCAACTTTTATGAGATAGGAATGTAAACTTCTCGTAGAATGAAAGAATCTCAACGTGGTATCGCCCAAATTTAGTGAATGGACAGTATCATATCTGGCAAAATGTTACATTTCACTTTTCCGGGTAAAATCAATGAGTAAGAAATAAGTTATGTGCATAGTTCTGTTATGTTTAAGACACTGACAAAGTAGTTTTGTTGTTTTGGTATGTTTCAGCAAAAATAAATTTTAAAGTGAAATAATTTTCAAAAGATTTCCGAAAACCTAATGTGTAATAAATAAAAATTGATATACTCACTGACATCACTCAATGTAATTTTTTCATCCTCTAGTGATCCTAAAAGTTATAAAACAATAATTATTAAATCTTTCATTGTTTTGAATATAAATAATATATGTATGTACCTAATACCACCAAGCAGTGCAACACAGCCCATAACAAAAGTTAATAATAAATTAAAAGCATAAGCATACATTTAGAATTATGTACTATTTCTTATATTTTAAAAGAACAGAAACCTACCATATACACATTTGTAATGTATTCATAGACAGCAACAAATATTCGATCAATGTAAACAGCCGAACATTTTACATCCACCTAATGGATTCTCAATTTTAACATCATTTAAATGGCTAAATATCTCAAATTAGACATAAATACTTGCACGCACATATCACGTGACAATTAAGTACTAATTTGAAAATAACTTCAGGTTTTGTTTAGAAATTATGAAAGATATATAATTGAAACGAACAGCACATTTGCGATATTAATAGTTCATGAACTGTCATCGTCTATATTTAAATGTAAAACCTCTTTGCCCATTTCAATATTAAGCGATTATTGTACATACGCACAAGAAGTGATAGTTGTTTTCTTCATGGTGCCTGAAAGTCCTCGCGCACTTGCCATCGTTAATTGCTCACAGTGGAGAAGCAAAAACTAAATTAAGCATTGCCTTTGAAACCTAAGAGCAAGTGACACTACACTTCTCGCTTGCGATTTCACCTTCGCTGCGTATTGTTTTTACTTACGAGAGACCGTTAGTTATTATTACTCTTGAGCTGCAAACAAGCGCAACTGATCGGCCTATCAATTGCATCTGCAAGATTTCGTTCGCTTCGAGAAGAAAGCTGATTGTAAGTTGCAAGAGTATTTTGGCAAGTTTCAGTGCAGCAGAGCGCTTGTGTTGGCTTCCTGCCAATAAAGCGAAAACAATTTTAGAATAAACGAGTATGCCTTCACCGAAGCAAGCGATTTTCACGAGATATATGTATATGTATATACATAACGAGATCATAGCAAAATTCAGGTTTTATTATAGCCGATATTAAATATAAAAGTTTAACATGTTAATGTCATTATCGCTTAATTATTATAAAATCATGTTTGGGAAATCTGGTAACACTTCGTATCATCGAAATTCATGGAATTTGCGTTATCTATCAGAGTGGTATCAAATAACATATAAACTTAGCAGATTCAATAATATTTTTAGATTATGTACTGCCAATAAAATTGATTTAACTTATTAGTATGTATGTATATTCATTCGGTATTAATTCTGATAACTTACATTGCACCAAAGAATCCAAAACCAAATGCACCAAACGTGGCAGAATAAAAATAACTCAAAACTACACAAAACGCTAACAGAACTACTACTCCTCGTAGTATCAGGTGCACACAAAACTAACAAAGAAAACTACTAAAACATCAAACAGAAGGTGGTAGCAAAAGTGGGTAAAATGGTAGATCATACACACCTCTGCCGAAACCGGGAGCACTATTATCCATATTTAAAACGAAAAACGTTGAAACACGCTTTGCAGAAAGATAGTCGTAAGCGGGATCAGACGGCGCACATGCGTTTCCGTGTATCTCCCGCACTTGATTCGCGATGGCTAACGTAACCGCATCGGTTCGAATCACGGCGGTCAGGCAAGTAGGTTGCACTTTGTCTGTCAGTGCACCTCATGCGTTTTCACTTCTACTGCTCGCTTCAAGCGGATCTGATGTAAGTTTCTCGTGCGACATGTAGACACACCACACAACTTTGCATATTACGCTACCAATCAGACAATCTGTGGAAATAACCTTCAAACATACAACAGAAAAGAAATAGAGGGAATTGCTCAAATCTTCAGAGATTTGCCAACAACTTGTTAGTACTATGTATTAAATGTTTATATGTACAGTGTCAGTCACAGACAAATATTGTTAACACAGTATGTATTTTATTTTAAGACGAAGTCTTACCTTCAAAGAAATAATTCCGAGAAAATTCGATTAAACTTGATTCACAAAACACACAACTATTGTTCTTTTTAATGACTATTATGTTGTTGATTACACTTTTTCATAATTAGCCATTAGCAACATCATATCATTCACTGTGCTTTTCCAAAAAACGAATATCGCTGTTTTCAAGTTCAATCTAGGTAAAACAGCAGTATGCTTAAGTCCTTATACCATTTCCGTGATGCATGAACTAGATAAACAAGCGACTTTAATACCTGTGCACCTAGAACGAACGACTGCTTTACTTCACCGTTGTTGAGCAACTGACTTGATGCGAGCCGCTCGCAATGTACGAACAACGGTCACGACGCGACGGTGATGACGTCCTCGCTACGATATCGGATTATATCGGACTACCAAACGGATAGGATTATATACACAAATGAATAAGCATCATATGTATCTCCTCATTTATTATTTGCGCAGTGCGCGTTACACTCGTACGCTTAACACAATACGAATTCGAATCAAATGAACACAAGCAGCTGCCGGCTTTCAGCAGGTTGTAACTCTTATTTCTTCGTGAATAAAATCCACCTTTGCGTAGTGTTTTACAAGATATATCCTATGTATACTGCCACTAGCCAGCAGCCTTGTTTCGCGTTTATTTTAAGCACAATGATGACCACACCGTATTTCTTAGTAAGCGCTTCAGTCTCCTGCTCCTGCTCTTGCATTATCAATCATTCTAGTTCTGCTCCTCTACGTCTCGCAAAAATTGTTTAAATAATAAATTTGTTTAACTCTCATCTCTTAATTAATATCATTTGCGCTTGCGCTGTATTAATTCGAGGAAAACATTAAAATTGTGTTCATGGTCATGCGACTTCACGAACTTTACTTGGTTGAAACTGGCAGTTGTACACTAGTGATTGTGGTTTACTGAATCTGATAATATGATAATTATTTACTATAAAATACTGCTCTGCAACTATGTAAAAATGGCTTATTGCCATGTTGCGTGCATTTGAATATACACGTTTGCAGTTTTCGGGGATCACTCGGAAATTTCGTTGGCGTACATATGTTTGGGTCAGTTTTAAATTATAATATAATTAACCACAGCCAATCAATTACGTGTCGTGTTATTAGTGGTAATAATAATAGAGAACTATAAATAGAAATCAACAACTATGGTATACACACTTCAGTAATTAAATAATTATTTAGCTTTTTACATTCAAACAATAAGTTTATGATCAAAATAAATGTACATCAACCCTTACAATAAATAATATGGTTATAAATAGAAGGCCTTGAAATAAAATTTGTTACCAAAACAAATGGTGTTTGACAGAGCATAACTCACAATCGTGTTCATCACGTGCATTTCGCATACACATATTCATTCATTGGTCATCTGCAAGAAATCCTTTCTTTCATATAATCAACCTACACTCGCATTTACCAATTTCTATCCACCTTTTTATCATTGTTCTACCACAATATGGACTTCACGGCAAAAAAGCACATGGGTGCTGGTGACGGAATTTCCGTGCAAGAAGACCACCCAAAGAAGCGCATTCCAGTACCATCTGCGAGAAAGTTCGCAACGCGAGGAGTCAAGCCCAACGAACAAGTGAAGCAGAAATTGCGGGATGCTCTTGATGAGTATACCACCCCACCGGGAAGTCCTCTAAAGCGACGATCACTATCCATGAATGAAATTGCTCCTGCAGCACGCGGAACTCCCAGTGATGCCCTTGCAAACAATAAGTAAATGTCCTCTAATCTGTCTGTGTAAATTTGCGAATCGAATTGATGTTGATGTATGAAAACGTCGTGCAATAAATAAATTGTATCATGTAGCTGCTAATTTAAGTCGATTTGTTCTTTTAGCACGATGAATCCGTCGTCTGGCGTCGCGACGCCCAAAGCGGCGATTAAGCGGTTGCTCCTGGAGCGCTCACCGAGTGAGGAGAAAATGTTTAAAGCCGCACGTCAAGTGTGCCACCAACTGATGTTGAACGCCTGGCGCCAGCGACGAGCTGAACTGGCGGCGGCGGTTGAGTCACGCGATCGTCTTCAGGCACAGGTTAAGTTTTATTTCGTTCCTGCTTGTCTTGTCTTGTTTTACCATCTAAAATTGCACGACTCGCTGACACGTCGCTTATAACTTTATTTTCAGTTAGGGCAATTGCAAATCCAATTGACTGTCGTTCAAAAGTTGCGCGAAAGTGAAGGGGTCCGACGTGCAGATGCAGTCGCCAATAATAATCAACTCCAGGCGCAAATTGATGACTTCGTGCGAAAAGTCAAACGCATGAAAAAGGTATAAAATGGATATGACATTTGAGTACTATGCGCAGGTGCTAATGGTACTTTTTATAGGTTATAAAAGACATGGAAAAACAGGAAGAGTCGTTCCGAGATTCATTAGAGGCTGTCAACGTTGAACTTATGAATGAACGCAATACCAGTCGTACTTTACGTGTGCAAAAGACCAAGCTTGAAGAAACCATTGTGCATGAAAAGCAGTGTATCGCTAATCTCCAAAACGAAGTGGAGAGGATGTTAAAACAAGTAAGTGTACATAAATATTCTTTTTCTGATAAGCACATAAGATGAATCCGTTATATTGTGACATTTGACTTTCACAATTTTAATCAAAAAACTACATTTTATTATAATTGTTATTAATTAGTATGGTATTTAACAACAATCAGGCCCTGAATGTGTGTATATTTTAATGTATGTATATAACTTATATGATAAAACGGGAAAAGCCTCCTCATATTTAAAAACAAGGTATAAATGAATTCAACGCATTCCAGCGGAAAAACCATTGCCTCTAGCAATGCTCTATTTGCTGTATGGTTTATAATTAAGACACATTAACGTTTTAACCACTTTTTTTGGCAAATAATTTAGTATAAAATTATCATAATGGTATCTGTCGGTAATATCCACACCTGCCAAACCACAATTGATTAATGCAAACTAGTTACTAACTAAGTAGTTACATTGGGTTAAGTGTAATAGATGATATGCTAATAAGTGTATGATAAAACAACTACGTAAACATGCGTAAAGTTTGTAATAGTATGCATATGGGAAACCCCCAGCATGCGGCATCTTATGGTATGTCTCAAGTTATGAATGAGTTCATTAATTCATACGTAAACGAGTTGTTTATCGCGTTGGTTTTTACATCGGCCGTGTCCGATATTTCGGTGTGAAGCACATTGTGTAAAGGTAAAAGCACCTGCAGACAGCAATGACTCATCCATTATAAGTTTGTACTTCCACTTTCATTTGTACCAAACTCACGTGTTGTTTATTTCACTTCCGGTTTTAATTGTGATTTAGTTTAGAAATCTTTGACTTTTTCAATTGATTGTTGGGTTTAAAAACTAAATTAAGAACAATAAAGCATTAGTACGGAGTACGGTTATTATGCGAATGAATGAGTAAGCCTCAAAAATAATGTCTGTGTACGAAGAAAACGATCTTGATTCTGAGAATCTCGAGAGAGTTACTTGGTTTATGAATGGAATGTTTAGTTGCTCCCCGGCGTTCTGGGTTTTATTTGGATGATATAACGTAATACTGTTGAACTATATACGTAGTATTAGTCATTGAAGAAGGAGGGTTGTCGAAATGCAGCAAATAGAAAGATTGGTATAATGTGCGTGTGACTCGATCATGGGCGCCGTCACCAAGTATGACTCATTTCAGTCTGGGGTTGGCGGCGGTTATGGCGGCGACGCCGGCGTCAGCGTCGGCGTCTCATGCAACCGACGCCTAGCGTCGACTGGACTAGCTTACATTCATGTACGCAATTATACACGATATATGTACACATGTATTTTAAAGTATAAATACATACTTGGATGCAGTTCATCATGAAGTAAACATTACAAATGGATTTGCATGTTTCTAAAAGTGGAATCTGTCTAATCGATTTATACATAACTTTCTTTAAATACACTTTAATAAGTTCTGTTATTTGAATTTAGCTTGATGGATATGAAACAGAAATCGCCAATCATAAAACTACCTGCGAACAGTATGAAAACGCAATTCGCATGTGCGAAAATAAATACGTCGAGACGCTTGAACGATATGAAGAGCTACAAGATCAATATAACAAGCTTGAGAAGTAACCGTTTTTGTAATAATTAATATACGTGTAATTGACGTTTGAATTTTAATAGGTTCAATGCACAACTATCTTCAGACATGGAAGATATTAGCGAAGTACTGAACAATAGCAACAGCAAAAATGAAAAACTAGAAGCAAAAATACACGATTTGAAAAAACTGCTGTCCGTAAATCGGCAACAAAAGAAAGTTGCCATTGAAGAAAATGAAAAACTTGTGGCTGAAATTGAGAAATTGCGTAGTGAGATCAAAGCTGAAAACAATCGTCAGTGGTGGCTGAAAACTGGTGAATTTCTGTACCAAAAGTTTAACATTTGTGCGCATTTGCTGTTTCCTGCATTACCACGGTTACCATCCCAGCACAAGCTAAAAGAATTATCGCCTGTAAGAGGATCCATTGGTTTTGGTACTTTATAGGACGAAGAAATAGGAGTTCCAAGAGACAAGAACAAATGCGTGTTTATATTGCTGTTTTTACTACTTTATTCAGTTATTTTATTTTATTTCTATTGGTGTATATACATAATAAATAAAAGCAATTCTATTTGAATAGTGAAGGAAAATCTTGAATAACTATCAAATGTTGAAGGTATCTTGTTTAAATCAAACAAAAAAAAAACAATAGTGACAGTTAACCTAGAATTATTATATATTTTTTTAAATTAAAAAGTTTATGAACAACTCAGAGTAAAATATCACAATTAACATTACAATGCATTTAGTTAATTAGATCACAAATAAGTAATTTATGGTAGAGAAAAGATAAGATATCGTTATAACTTTTCTTATAACCAAACGTAACATATTTTGGTAAAGTTTATTTGCTTGGAGGTGTTAATTCGCAGCCCAAAATGATTTCCATAGGCATAGCAAATTTTAATCAATGTCTGCTTAATTTCAATTAGTATATAATACTTAAAAGCAAGAGATATTAAATTTATATAATTAAGTATCTATTCCTAGCAAATATTTTTTGATTTATATTATACATATGTACTCGTAAATGCAACTATGAAATTTTATACTTTCAATTATATAAATTTTTAACGTTAAGTACTCTTGTTTTGAAATGTGTTATTACAATACCTATGATTTTCAAATTGCTCTCTTCTATGTCTTTTTCTAAGCTAATTATGTATGTATATAGTATTGTCGTATAGTGTTATGTCTAGTAAGCAATATTGCTATTTTATTAGTAATATAAGTTGTTAAATTTATCAAATATTTCACGTACTCTCAATTTCGCAGATGCAATATTCATTTAACGTTTCAATTATTAAACCTTGTAGTAATTTAAGTGTGGTCCCTAAAGAAACTACCGTTGCATCATTATATATTCTAATTGTTCGATATGTTGAACAAATCTAAAAACTGAATGTAAATTCCTGGATAACATTTTCTTGACTAGAGTCTCATAAATTTCATGATATTACAAAATACTATACAAAAGTGATTAACAACAATAAAAGAATGACAATGTCAGTGTATTATACCATCCCAAAGCCTTCGGTGCCTTCACTGATAGCCAATAATAGTGACTTTTCAAAATGCTCGTAACAATCATAATCTGGCAAACAAAGTTGGTTGAAACTGTAAAAAAACACAAGTATATTATATAACATTGTTATTTAAATGAGCATAACTACCATGTATGTGCTGTTGGCAGATTTCCAAATGTTGGTGCGGCAGTAATCTGAAAACGGGGATTAAGTTCTTTAAAACCCCCGGGAGGCAACTGAGAACATCCGGTAGTGAACTGTAATAATCGTGCCATTTCCTCTTGCGTGAAGTTAGATACCGCTGCCCAAAACCATCCAATAATACGTCGAAATTCAACGGAATTCCCATTAACCACGTGATGGGCTTTAAAATCTGCAATTGAATATTGTCCAGTACCGCAAAGAAGTAGCTGAAAGGCCCATAAAAGCAAATATTATTAATTAACATTACAACAATACATAATAATTGTTAATTTGTGTAGTTTCTAAAATACGCATATTTGTGCAATTAAACTTACTTCTAATTCATTTTCATCAAATATGCTTAGTAAATTATCTGGTATAAGTTCATTTAGGCCTTTCAAAAAGGCCTCCAACTCATCCTTGATACTTGTAGCAAGTCGATATTGTGCCAGCGCATCTAAGTATTGATGTTTTGAAGAGTTACGAACACGTATCTTAGCGCCGTTTGGTATCAACTCAATAACTTTTGTAAGTTGTCCACCAGTATCATATTGTTCTTCCACGAAGAACAACTCTGTATCAATTTGATCAATATCATTCTCCAAGATGTATTTCACTTTAGTGAGGTACAAATCAGGATCGTCTTGTTCAAAATACTGGAAACCAACACATTGCATTGCTTATGAACTAAATATAACTCTAACTTAAATTTATACCTTATAGTGAACCCGTAAACCAATCACTTGTGCTAAAAAGGAACGAGTGAATCGTGCGCGCACTAATTGCCGATACGATCCTCCCAGTGCGCTTTCATACAGACATTTACCAACGACTTTCCCTGCAAACTCAAAATGGCGCAGCTTCAAATGACTTGGACGTATTGGGTTCGGATGCACAAGACTTTGTTGTCCTTCGTGAAAGCTTCGAAAGAGTCCGTGTTTCGGATCAAACAATTGCACGCAAATGAGTTCAAACCACTCACGCCGTAAGCCGCCCCAATCGATACCTTCCTCTCCATGGAAGGAAATTTCAAAGTTACGACACCAATCTGACACCGAGAAGTTTTTAGTGGCTTTAATACTGCTCTCCAGCAACTTTTCACGATGCACTTTCATGCTAATTTTCTCATGGTAATGCTTCTGGTGGTACTTGCGCACTTCGTGGTAGAAGAAATCTTGTTTATCTTTGAATGTTTCGCTACCACCCATATTTTTCAAGAGGAATTGTGCAAATGTGGCTGCAATAACACTTCGTTCTTTAGAGTGCAATATTAATTTTGGCTGGCAGCCATCTTCAATGGAAAAAATGTTATCTGCTTTCACGTCGCCACTGACATGGAAATTAAATTTGGTTGATGGACAAAGGCGGAATGTGTAGAGTCGTTTCGGTATGAACTTCAGAAGAAGCTCTTTGATGATTAACTGCTTTGGTGACACGTAACACAAAACACGTTTTGGTTTTGTTAGCTTATCGTCGTTCATTGCCATCAGTTTGGCTTCATAGCATACATTATGATTCTTTGATGCGACATTCTTATGAACCAGAGTTGCATCAATACCTTTGTAAATGAGCAAATTTAATTAGTCATCTATAGAAAGAATTATTCTGACTGCATGCTTACTATTCAAAACAATAATATCAAAGTCTCCATTGTGCAATTCAGTGCCTTTGAACCTAATGGTAGCGTGAAAACAGCCCTCTGAAATAAATTTCAACTGGATAGTGATACGATGATTCTGCCAATCGTAATCCAGAGTAATTGAATATGCCTCCTCGGGAGTAAATTCTACATCGCAGTCTTGGGATTGATTATTGCCTATTCGTGCAAGTTGAACGGTGTAACCCTGGAATAAAGTGAGTGTAAATATTAATGAAAATCCTGAGCATCTGGTTGAAGGCCGCGCTCAAATTATATATGAGCTTACCTCAGTAGGGTCGTCTGTCGGACTGAAGCTGCACACATTATTATACTCATCACGTGGTTCTATGTAGAGAAGATGCGCAATGTTTGCCGTACACACAACGGTGCTGCAATGTCGAAGGACAATTGTGCGTTGCGCGTCAGTTGGACCAGCGGTGAATCCTCGCGTGAAAGGCGATCCTGCGACATGCTGGTTGCCAATCATAACGGTAATACGATAGTGGCCAGCATGGCGCACGGTAAATTTAACTCTAGCCTCATTCGCATTATTGGGATCGGTCGGGGAGCCCAGTTCGGTGATTATAGCCATTTTGCGATTGCCTTCTGATACATCGACGACTAGTTGATCAGTATCACAGATGGGATAGGGTTGGCCATTTCTCTGATAAAAATGGACAGTAAAACACACCGTGTGTCCGACGGGATACGGGTCGCTCCAGTTGAACACCACCTTACAGTTCGACGGCAGCAAATACTTCCCGGTTACGTATTGCAGCAGCGACGTTTTTGCTTCGGGCGCCAATGAGGGTTGCGTTATTGCCGCCAGGGTGACAAGGCCTGCCATCGACACCGACACAATGAGCATTCCGCCCCAGGTCCATGCGTCCTGGTGGCTGCTGGATTTTACCACCTCGGACCATAAATCCGCCTTCAGCGTTTCGAGGCATGGCTTAGTCGTAGGTAACGCTTGCTGCGCTTGCGACCACTGTGTAAAATCTTTTTGAAATATTTGACGGGCTTTTGACTCCTCGAACCAATACACGTCTTCTAGCGAGGCTACCTCCATGCTCAATAATCTAAAATGAATAGGAAATATAATCCTATAGGAGAAAAGCGGCAAGGCTAAATGCGGATGAAATGCTTACTTTGGATAATACTGATGCAGATTGTGTTTGGTAAGCCATTGCCGAAGAACTAGTCTTTGCTGGAGAAGTGCAGCAGCTCTTTGAAGATGTTCTTCGTCGGATGCAGGCAGTTGTGGTAATTCTTCCAATTGTCCACATTGTGTTAATTGTGAAATACCTATAAATAAGTTGATTACAATTAGAATTTTTCATAAGTAATGGCAACTTCCCATTTTCAGTGACGTATAATATATTTTCATATTACAAGAATCAATTACTAACTCTGAAACCCTAAAAAAATATATTTCTTACTGAAAGTGGCACTAAAATAACGTAATATTGTTTGCTTGGGAATAATAGAAATCGATTCGTAATTGTGCAGTTGCTTGAGTCCGCATGAAGTCGAAGTCACATATGCAAATAGTGGTTGCATTAAAAGATAGTTCATACCGGAAACTACAGTAAAATCACTATTCCTGTTGAATTTAATATTCCGCTCTTATTATTTTATTGCTGCTATTCGAACATTATTACTATTATAATATTATAGCTAAGTACTAAATATTAAACTATTTGGTAAAAAATTAATTTCGTGATTGTACTTCAAATATTTCTTCATCAAATAAAGTTTAAAATTACATACACTTTCAAATTGTCTCTAGCAAATGCATTTGCACAAAAATGTGAATTAAATTCTAAAAACTTATTTGGCCGCGACATTTGTGAGTTATAGTTTATGTCGACAGAATAAAAATCCACTTGCCAAAATCAAGTACCAACGCGCAAGAGCAAAAGCTGCAGTCGAACACTGAATGGCATTAAAATTTACGGCAGCTAAATTGTAATATGAATGAGACTACAAGATGACAGTTCCCCAACCCCGCATTTGAAATCAAATCATTGTCAAAGTAACTTGAAGCGTGGCCGTGGTGCTCACCAAAATTCGCAGGTAGAATTTAACTGCCATGAAACAAGTTTCTCGAAGATGCACCTGAAGCTAACAGGAAAGTCCTACAAAGACAGCTAGAATCTTAATATATTCTACTACGAAAATCTCCTTCGAAACCTACCCAGAAATGTGCCGAATATTAACAAATTCAATATAAATATTCATATATCCGCAATTCGCGACAAATATTTGTCGGTATAATAAAATGTAAAATTTTAGTTGTAAATATTAAAATGTTATTTAAGCCTATAAATTGTATAACCATAATTAAACTGTAAATATTTAATAATTCATTTAACATGGAACCACTTAACGTATGCATATTATATTAAAAATACATACTATGTACTATTATATTCCAGTCGCCTTTAACTCAAGGGAGATTTAATTACCCCTGCGTCATTTTCATTTCAAAGCAACATTTGGTTGCTGTATTTGCAATTAAATTACGCAACTAACGATTTTAGCTGGCGGGTTGTGGCGCATAATATTCGAATACTGTATGTGTACTTAAAGTTCTCCTAATACATAATATACCTGACGACAAACGTAATCTTCGGTCAACACATTACAAAACTTCACGAACTACGTATGCTTATGGAATAATCAAACCAGGACTAACAAAAGAAAAAACTTTTCACTAAATTTAATATACTTTCAGTACTTAGTTGTGAACAGTTTTTAAACCAAATCTTACCAGAAGAGGCACTATTGGACGGCTGTATTGTCATGCCGATTGAAAATATTTCCGTATCGTCATTTCCACCCCAACCAGTGTTGCTTACAGTGCTATTTGGTGTCGACGGCGAATCCATCGTTAAAAGATCACACAATCACCCGCGAAATATTTAAATTCACAATAAAAGCTCCTACTACACGTCGTAAACTTATTAGGACAATAAACTTATTGATGCGATTACAAAACTGTTCCAAACAAACAAAGAAAAACGCAATATCCTTCGATCAATTAATGAAATCCACAAAAGTAAAAATACGAATAAAACAAAAGAACATTTAGGAAAAGCTAACCATCATCTCTGTGCGTAAGAATACGTTGAAACATTCATTTGAGCAAGTTTCTAATAATTGAATGCGTTAATTGACGTCACTTATTGCTTCGATTTTAATTGCTCTAGTTACTGGTGTTATTGTTTTGAATTTTGATTCATGATTGATTATTGGTTTGCTTCGCGGTTTCGTTTTCGTCGAGTAGAAGCAAAAACATTTGTTTATATGCGCGTTTATATGTTGTAAGTGATGTTAGATGCAACCACGAAGAAGAGAAGAGAACGAACGAACGGACGAACAACAGCAGCGCGATGACGACAATGGACGGTTTCGGCACAACTGCGGTGGTGCGGCATTCTCGGTGCGTTCGTTACCCCGGGAGACAGGACCAAACACAGAAAGAGATGCGCAGTACGCCAACGCGACGTTCACTTCACTTCACGGACACGACGAACAAGTTCTTGCAGCTGCATTAAGGCGCGGAGACTACGCATATGTTGTGTGCTAACTGCTTATGTACATTGCTATATTTTGTCGTTTCGCACACATTTAACCCAAACTTTTACTCATGCTCATACATGATACGAAATTATGATAAATATGCGTTCAAAATGCAGACATCATACAGAAATATTTGTAGCAGTATGAATGTTTTGATTATGTTTAAACAACCGACTAACAACCTGACTAAGTTTATAAATATTTAACCACAACTGATTATTGTCACTTGTATTCTTTGTAATGATTCGATAAAACTGTATTAACATTGATTGCAAACACGCAGTTTTAAAATGTAAGAAAAGTACATGAGCACATAAATTAAAGTAATTAGCTACATTTTAAATTAATGATGTAGCTCATAATTTTTGCAACCCTTCCAGTCTGTAAGGGTTCGTTATCGTTGATTACGTAATATTCTATTTCAAATTGTGTCTAAAATTATCAAGGGTGGCGTAAGAGCACTATATAAAGTTGGTATGTAATAAGATGCCTACTTCTTTGTAAGCATACAAGTTGTACAATCAATATCCAGTAATAATTGACAATGAGCGAATCGCTAAATGCATTCATTTGGAACTGTATTTTCCGATAGATTTCCGTAAGGCTCACCGAAAAACTTGTATTCTCACACAAACACTAAATCTGCGATCGATAGGTGTCGTACATTACGTTTCGTTTCTGCGCCCGACCTACTCTTGAAATTAAGCTGCACTTCGTGCCTCAATTCCAATATTTCAATGACTTAAAAATTACATTTTAAAGTTAAGCCATTAAATGTATAGTATTCATATACATAATTAACTAATTATCAAAATCCCATTAATTAAAAGAATAATAAACAAAACATAAAAATATGAATTTTTACATATTTCTTTAAATAATATGTACGTTTATACAACCAAACATACACGTGCGGTGTCTTGATATGATGCACATTTCTTGAATGCTGAATAACAATGCGCATAGAAAAGTAATCAAATATCTATTTATTTGGATAGAGATTCCCATCCAAAGACTAGTATAACAAATCTAAATGCTATTATCATTATGCTTAACAGCAAAAAAACAACAAATTACCTTTATCGTAAAACAGTTGCCTATATTTCCCCAAGCCATTGCTTTCGAGCCATTCATTCAGTTCTTCGTGATTGCCATCATTATTAACGATAGTCTCCACTCGAGACGGCAACGCCCAAAAATGTTGATAAATTTGGATTGACAAATAGGCGCCAAGAATGTAAAGACCGGCCAAGAAGACAGTCGTTGCGTTAGTCATCATATCACAGCAATGGAAGATTCACAAGACCAACAATTATCTGCACATATTCTGCTGACACTATATTAATGTTATATTATTACACAAACATCACGCACTTGTAGTTGGAACTGTTACCATTAAAATATTAACTTTGTAAGCATTACTTGATATAAACATTAACTTTAGCGCCGCGACGCACTCTTGCGTCGCGACGCAAGCAAAACTGATATTTACTTTGCCTGATTCTGACATTTGCAACACCTAATCATACGAACACTAAAGTCGCACACTAGTAGCATTCTTGTTAAATAGAATGCTCAATATGGAAGATAACACTTTCTAATCCAATTTTGAATGTATGTATGTGGTCAGAACAATCACTGATACGTATTTTCTGTGTGATCATTTATTTTTTATTTGGGGTTATACTTTGCCTAAACACTGATCGAATCTTTGCTGTTTATGCGACATCTGTCGGATTTACAAAAATCATGCTGCATGCATAAAAATACAGGTACCTATAATGAATGACAAATAGTTCATTACAAACAATTCAATCTGCAAAGTATATTGTAACGATGGAGCGCAAAAATGTGTTAATCCAAAGTGAAAAAGAACAAGAACACTCATACGCTGGATATGCTTTGATGGAGGAATTGATGGAAAAGTTAAAAGCACTAAATTATGACAATGAATTTGTAACTGCGTTGAAAATGAAACCGATTCACAGGTATGATACTTTTCCAGACATTGTATTTTCTAATGTTATCTTATGTAGGCATTACTTCATGGTCCAGAAGAATCCCGGTGAACAATTTTATTTATTCTGTTCTATTGCTGCTTGGCTAATTCGTAAATCCGGCGAAAACTTTGAACAACCGCAAGAATATGATGATCCGAATACAACAGTCGCAAATATTTTGGAAGTTGTTCGCGCCAATGGAATGACAGTTGATTTCTCCCCAAATAAATTGAAACAAGGCTATGGAGAAAATATTATAATAGTTCTTCATCATTTGGCCGACATTGCATTGGAACATATAAGTTTTCACTGGAAGAAACCAAAACCCCCCGTTGAAGTTCAGGAAGAAGCTGAAACAGTTGACGAGGAAGGTGAGTTGATACTGGATCGTGTTGAAGAGGAAATGATGGCATACTACTCGGACGACCAAGAGGACGAGTTTGGGTTTAATATCGAAAACATTTCAACGCGTAATAAACCGACGGACGTTCTTGAAATTAACGAAAATGTGGATGAAGAGGAATGGAAGCTGGAATTGGAACGGGTGCTACCCCAACTGAAAGTCACGATTAGCAATAATAATCGCGATTGGCGTTCGCATATGGAACAAATGCGGCAATATCAAAACACTATTCAGCAATCATTCTCGGGAACCAAGAATTCTTTGGATAAACTTCACAAAGAGATATCAAGTATGCTAGATAAAGTAAACAATCGTGAAAAGTACCTAAATCGCGAACTTGAGCCGATATTAGAAAAAATACGAGACGTGCAAGACCAATTATCAAAAATTAAAGAAAATTACAAAAACATTAGCAGCGGCGTCACAGAAAAGACCAGGCAGCTGGAACAGCTCAATATTCGACTCGAATCTTTGAAACATGAGATGGAGGAACGAGGCAGTTCAATGACAGATGGAAGTAGGTATCTTGAGTTTCAAACATTTTCGAATGTTTCTGATTTTGTTCACATTTTCTTACAGCTCCATTGGTCAAAATCAAAAAAGCAATCACTCAAATCAAATCTGAAATCACGCAAATGGATATTCGAATCGGTGTTCTGCAATGTCATTTGCTCCAGTCAAAAATTCAAGAAAAGAAAATGCTGGATGATGATTTAAATCAAACAAGTAATAACTAGTAGACTAATTGTTATTCTATGTTTGTCTTATTTATGATTTATTAGCACTTTGCAAAACAAATAATTGGCAAGTTTCCTCCATTTTATTACTATAGTGGCTTTTGGAATAGTTATGAAACTTTTAATTTAATATAAATTATCATTAATTACTTTCTTACCATTATATTCATTTCATTTTTGAAATTTTGTTAAATAACTGATAAGATTATGCTTACATATATTTGAGGATTCTCTCCAAAGGTACACTGTATTTATTTAATGTAATTCAAGATTAGTAATATGTTATCCTATTTTCTGTGAGTTTAAAGGGGTTTATCAATACAATTGCATGCACCGTATCTCTTTGTCCAGTTGCTTTTGCATGACAGGTTAGATTTGAACGAATCAAGGTTACCGTACCATAAAGTCGTTCGCGTCCGCGTGCATTCGGCAACCTTATAATGACGCTGCGTCACATAGCATCTTCCGGACCGGCGGTGTACTTTAAGCATGCGCACAACAGTCACGTGAGACAAGCCGAACCAATGGTGTATTCCTGACTGAACGCTTAATAGACAGAGCACTTCTGACAAGCGTAGAAAAAGTTTCCCCGATCAACAGCCGCCATTTTGCCCGAACGCGATCGCGCTGGAAATTCCTGGATGGAACAGTGCTAAGCTAATTGCAAGTCGAAAAGGGACTTTCGCGTTCTGGAACAATCGTGCATCGTGCATTTCATGCAAATTGTGTGTGGTGCAGTTGACCGGTGCGTTAGGATTGTTGATTCGTACGATAGCGTTTTCGTGGTTTCCTCGACTTTGCGATTCGTACACCATAAGCCGTTGCCGTCGCTATTGTGTGCGTGTGTGTGTGCGCGCATAGTTTGGGCTGGCGATGTCGAGAGGGAAGCATACAGTCACCTTGTCGGCTTAGGTTGTGCAGCCAGCGAACGTCGTTAATTATGGCCGATGGGTGAGCGGCTCGCGACGCCTGTTCGAATATGTGCCTTGTGGGACGCCCAGCTGCTCGAACGCTAGAGACATTTGAAGCAGAAGCAGCTCCGAGAGGCAGCAACAGCCGCCGCGCTGTACTCGTGCGACGTCCGCTTCGTTGTAAATCATGTGTTTTCGTACGTCGCCGCACCGTAGTATTCTTGAATCGCCGTCGTCGCCGTAATCGCTGCAGCCGTAGCCTGTGTGGAGTGTATTGACTCGGTCAGCTTCGGTCCAGCGTTTGGTTTGTTGCTGGTGCAAAAGTTGGGTTGTTTGGGCTCCTTCGGCTGTCGGGCTGCCAAACATCGTCTCCGAGGAGCGACGCGTTCGCGTCAGGAAGTTTTCATTCTGATTGTTGCATTTACACTTCTGGATCTTAGTAGCAACAGTTCGCCGCGCATTGTGCACCTCGCCGCCGTCGACCATCCACTCCTTCGCCATCCAACGTACGCGTTCACGTTTCTCACAAAGCGACGCTTACATGCTGGCACTAAACATTGTCTAAACACTTGTGGCAGAGGTCAAAAACTGTGGCTGATTTAGCTTGTGCATCTTGTGGTGCATATTTGGGATACTACTGTTGCTTCGGAACTTTACAAGAAGTCACAGAGTTGGAGGATCCTGCATCTGGGTGCTACCCTAAAACTTGCCTCGGTCTCCTGCCAGACGCACAATTCTGGAGACAATTGAGCATCACTTGATATAAAGCTGAGTCAAGTTGGAACGGCGGTCATATCAGCAGTCAGACAGCTTGTGTCCGCGACATTCTGCGTACCCAGGTGTCTTGTCTTTCGCGTCCAAGTGTTTGTGCACGCGCTCGCCGTGTGATTGTATGATATGGCCGAGCATCTTGTTGATGGACCACCAAATGCCAAACGGCAAAAGCTTGATCCCTTTCAGGGACCTTCAGATGCCACCGGTGAGTTGAGATCAAGATAGGATAGGACATTATATTCCTAGTAGTGTGTTGCAAAGTTTTCGTGGTGAATTGTTAGAAAACTATATCTCATAAAAACATTAAAACAAACGATCTGAAGAAGCTTACAATTAGTTGATATGGCGTTTCATATGCTGTTTAAACGTACTATTGTGTCAGTGTTCCATATATTTGTAGAGCTTTTCCGAAATTGGTTTTCAAGAATGTGGTAGCTAGATGCTGTTTGGTGCATGTCGCTGAATGAACTTTCTTTACTGAAAGTTAACTTGGCCACTCTGATAACAAAGATACAAACACAGCAACTATTTATTCTGGATACTTCTTGGTTGTTTTCATTTAATTAATTTATAGTTAATTCTTACTTACCATATTACCATTACAATGTATATATACTCTAATTAGTGATGCAACAAGCTTTCAACAACTATTCGCTGGGGTCTGGACATGGCCAGGTACTTGGACAAACACTTGGTGGTGGCCAATCGAATGCTGCGCAACAATGGGGAAGTGCACCCCCATACCAGAACCAAAGTAAATACAATCATCTATAAACACAGTTAATTCATTATTTTCGTTCGATTCATAATTTAACGTTTATTCTAAACATTTATTCTCATTATATTGTAAATCAACTACAAATTATTTCAAACACTTGAGCTACACAGACTGATGAATGGTTAGCCTTTTACCTTTTGTGTATAGCAGAAACCTGTACTTGTTTTACTCTTGTTCAGTGTTTGCATGTGTTCAATACGATATTGTAGTTCGGCCAGATAATGATATACTTACAACTTATTAAATTATAACTGCATAAATTGTTGGTAGATGTTTACACAGGCTTAAATAACTATACGCGATACTCCGGGTGATTGGCGCTATATTGGGTTGATGTTTTTAAAACACTCATATTAGCTCCTGGCCATTAAATCATCGTCAATTTACATCATAAAAAATCATAACATTAATTACTTGTTTCTGCAAAAATCTTCTATTCTTCGTTATTTTTTAGATGTCATGGACATGTTCGATCTGGAAAACGATCTTCCAGATGAACTTATGTCGTCCGGTGGCAGTTGGGGCATGCCGGACAATTTGGGCAATAGTAAACCTCCTGCACAAGGCCCCGGTCCGGGTCAAATGCAAAATGGTATTGATACCAACGACGCGCCAAATAGCATACGGCAGATTCAACTTAATCATATGCTCCAGGTATTGATTGTTATAATGGAAAATTCGAGTCATAAATAAACCATCATGTTCTTATTAAATAGGGCAATAAAACGATAGTTGGGAATGCTTTGGGGATGGGTGGACAATTAGGTAGCAAAAGTCCAAATCTTCAATCACCGCCAAATGTGTCGGTGGCCAAGGCTGCCGGTGTAGATCCAATGTCTTTGGGGAGTTTGCCATCAAATATTAGTAACAATGTTGGCCTTCAAAGCATAGCAAATAATGGAAGCTCTCCACAAGTAATGAGCTCCATCCAAGGAATGAACAATAGTTCTGGGGGAGGCAATATGGTCATGAGCAATAGCAATATGAATACAATGCCAGGAATGACCAGTGGCGGTGGATTGGTTGTGAGCAGCAGCATTACCAAACCTTTGGGCAACGCCGGTAATATGATGACTGGCCAAGCTCACCATCCAGGATCAAATCATCAAGTTGGACAAGCGATGCAAAACGGACCCATGATGAATCCGCGTCTGGCGATGCAACCGATAAATCCTCGCGTACCTGGCCCTCACTCGGTGCATGGAATTGGGCCTCGTTTACAAACTCCTGGAGCAATGCTTCCAATGCAAGGAGGACCTGTAAACCAGAACATGCCGGGAAATGGAGCGTATTATCAGAATCCAAGTGTGGGTGGTCCTCCTATACAAGTTGGTAAGTTATTGGTGTAAACTGTGATTTCTAATAAACATGTGTTGTATCAATTTATTGTTATTTATTTTTTGTATCGTAATTTATTGTGAATACGAGTATCTAATTTGTGTGCGTCTTTGTGCAAAAGCTGCTCCTCAACGTGTTGGTGGGCCTGGCATCCAACAACGGTTTATAGGACCGATAGGACCAGTGATTCCACCTGGCGTTAATGCTAGTGGAAATGAAGGGGGTATGCCGCAAACTCAGCCACCGGCTCCATCTCCAGCACAACCCCAATCTGGTGCTCCCAGTGGTACACAACCAGGACCTCAAACTGCTACACAAAATCAAGTAGGAGCAAACCCAGCACCCACTACAGGTAATTATCGTGTGATTTTATGAGGTGTTTTGTATGTGGTGCACATTTTAGTTTTTTGTGTAGATCCGGAAAAACGTAAACTCATTCAGCAACAGCTTGTGCTGCTCTTGCATGCGCATAAATGCCAGCGACGAGAATCGCAAGGCAATGGAGAAGTATGGTGCGCGTTGCCGCATTGCAAAACAATGAAAAATGTTTTGAATCATATGACTACTTGTCAAGCGGGCAAGAGCTGTACTGTTCCACATTGCAGCTCTTCGCGGCAAATTATTAGCCATTGGAAGCATTGTGTACGCAGTGATTGTCCTGTCTGTCTCCCTTTGAAACAAGCTGACAAAAATCGCAATAATCCTAATGGTGAGTACTTTGAAGTTGTTTCAATTTTATTTGCATTTATTAACATGCATGTTTAATGGTGGCAGCAACGACCGCGCCATCCCAGAGTACGCAAAGTCCAAATCCATCACCTTCAGACATGCGTCGTGCCTACGATGCATTGGGTATTCAATGCCCCATAACAGGTGCGGGACCAACTCCCACAACGGGACTCACAGTTGGCCAAGCACAGACGAGACCGGGATTAAGGATGCCTTTAGGTAGCGGAACAAATATGGGCACGACAACAGGCCCTGCCATTGGCGGTGTTAGAGGGTTAGCGCCACCTCAGAATCAGGTTGTGCCTAATGTCAGTCTACCGCTTGGAAGTGACAGTGTACCTGCGGGGTTACAATCTCAGCAGAACTTATCACAAAGCGGTGGTGGTCTTCAACATAACATGCAGGCTAACGTTCAGTTATTTGGGCTTGGTAATGATTCGAACAATGCTGGAGGATTGGTAAGTTGATTTTCCGTTCTTTCATGTATAACTCTACATTGTGTGTTTGATGGTGCAGATGAACAGTGACAGTAGGGTGCAATTGCCTGGTGGTTTGCAACCAGGGCAAGTTACAGCAACCCCCGTTCAAGGAACGAAAGAATGGCATCAACATATTACTCCTGATTTGCGCAATCATTTAGTACATAAACTAGTACAAGCAATATTTCCCACACCAGATCCACAAGCAATGTTAGATAAAAGAATGCATAATTTGGTCGCGTATGCAAGAAAAGTTGAAGGTGATATGTATGAAATGGCGAGTTCGCGGTCTGAGTATTATCACTTGCTTGCTGAGAAAATCTATAAGATTCAAAAGGAGCTGGAGGAAAAGCGCCAGAAAAGAAAAGAACAACAGCAATTACAGCAAAGTCAAAGTCAGCCACAAATTCGTCCGAATATGACTGCATCAACGATTGGTGGTGTTCGGTCCAGTACGGCGGGTACGTTGCCGCCTACTCCTTCCCCGGCAGGGGCACTACCAAATAATTCCCCTGCAATGGCAGGAATGGGGATAGGTGGCAACGCAGTGAATCAACAAAACATTCGAATGATGTTTCCGGGTCAGAACGTACCTTCAAGTCAGCCGAACGTAGTTGGTTTACCTGGCCCATCACCTACGACAGCTAACAACCCGGGTCTTTCACCATTTAGTCAGCCCATGAGTCAACAGGGTGTACCGACACCTACCTCGCAGCAACAGCAGCAATCTAACTATACGTCCACAGCCAATGGGCCAATCCTGTCGCAAACCTCTCCGGCAGGCAACGCCTCGAATACTCAGCAACAGCAACAAACGCAGCAGCAGCAACAGCAGTTTAACGATGTGCTTAAAAATCGCTTAGCACCCTCGCCGTCTGCTTTTGGTTTACAGCAAAGTACAACTTCCAATCAACAACAAAGTAATGCTCGTTTATCTACGCCGTCTGAAATCACGACTTCGCATACATCTGCGGGTCCAAAGTCAGTAAGTTCGTCACGCGGAGCTAGTCCAGGACCTCAAACTCCAGTGGTGACTTCGTCTCCAGCGTCGTCGGTTGGCAACATTGGAAAGGGCATGGATCGTATTACTATGTCGTCAACAACGGCACACAGTTCTACAATGTCGTCGATAATGTCTGCTATAACGGCTGCCGCTGAACGCGATGATGAATCTCCACCACCGTCAAATGAAGGTGCCGGTGGTGGAAAACTTGATCAAATTAAGCAGGAAGACGATAGTATGGACAATATCAAACAAGAGGATGTTAGTGATACTTCGAATGGTCATATGAAAGGTGGCAAGGGTATAAAGACTGAAATTAAACGTGAGATTAAAACTGAGCCAATGGAAGACTCGGACATAAAAAATGAAGATCAAGGGAAACGAGAATCAATTACAATTGATATAAAACATGAAGTGGACATGAAGCCGCCTGTAGGTTTAGATATGCAGTCTGCAATGGACAAAAAACGTGACGGAAAGAAATGTTGTAAGTATATAATTAACAATATTGCAAACAATGATACTTAATAGCGATTTTCAGTATTTAAACCAGACGAACTACGGCAAAAGTTGATGCCTACATTGGAGAAACTGTATCGCCAAGAGCCAGAAAGTATTCCATTTAGACAACCAGTTGATCCCCAAGCGCTAGGAATTCCAGACTACTTTGATAAAATTAAGAATCCAATGGATTTGTCAACTATAAAACGCAAACTTGATGTAGGACAATACACAGATCCCTGGGAGTATATAGACGATGTATGGTTGATGTTTGACAATGCGTGGTTATATAATCGTAAAACCACCAGAGTTTTTCGCTATTGCACCAAGGTGAAACTAATTTGAAATATATCCAATAGTATTCTATAATTAAAAATATTTTCTTAGCTTTCTGAAGTTTTCGAGCATGAGGTTGATCCTGTGATGCAAAGTATGGGTTATTGTTGTGGACGGAAGTATACCTTCAATCCGCAAGTGCTTTGTTGCTACGGAAAGCAGTTATGCACGATACCTAGAGATGCAAAATACTTTAGTTATCAAAACAGGTCAGTGTTTTTTTCATGTACATTTACAACAAAATTAAACATATTAAGATGTCGTGTTATGGGTTGAGGGTTTGCTCTTAATGCATACGCAAAGATTCAGGGCCATTGGCTTCAGTAAGCTCTTGGTTTAATTATCTTTGCAATATTAAAGTTTGTTATTTAGAAGAACAGTTTAAGTATATTGTGTTTGGACTGGTTTCTAAAATTTCATACACTAGTAATTTATTTTTATTGTTATTTCTATCTCTCCAAGTTTGACTTTGGGATAAATCGTAATAACAATTAAAATAAAGATACTCTTCTCAGATTTTTAAGGTTTTAGAACTATTAATTAACATGAATTTGTTTCGCTTTGTTTTTGGTCATCCACTCACTTCGACTTGTGGAACCATGCGTGCCATCGCTCTTTACAATGCCTTGCGCAAATGGGTGTGCTTTTCATAACTAAATCAACAACCACTTGCACCTATTGCACGTGCTCATCATATGCCATAACATTGCTATGGTCATCTCATACTAAAATACGTTCATTATCTACATTCGCTCCGTTGAAATATTTTATTAAACAGTCTTAAAGCTTATGGTCTTGGATCCAACAGATATACATTCTGTCAAAAGTGCTTCAACGATATTCAGGGCGATACTGTAACGTTGGGGGACGATCCTACTCAGGCGCAGACGTAAGCATACATTATTTTGGCCACAAATAATGCGAAACTAATCGTAACCTTAAACTATTTTTTGTAGTGTGATAAAGAAAGACCAATTTAAGGAGATGAAAAATGATCACCTGGAATTGGAACAATTTGTAACATGTGACTGTGGGAGGAAGTTACATCAAATTTGTGTACTACACATTGAAAACATTTGGCCTTCTGGTTTTACATGCGACGAGTGCCACAAGAAGAAGGGTACAAGACGAAAAGACAACAAATACAATGCTAAACGCTTACCTCTAACTAAGTTGGGTATTTACATTGAACATCGGGTGAATAATTTCTTGAAGAAAAAAGAAGCTGGCGCCGGTGAAGTACACATTCGCGTAGTTTCTAGTTCAGAAAAGACAGTTGAAGTTAAACCCGGAATGCATAGTAAGTTCGTTGAAAGTGGTGAAATGGCCAGCGAATTTCCGTATAGGGCGAAAGCACTATTTGCATTTGAAGAAATTGATGGTGTTGATGTTTGCTTTTTTGGTATGCATGTACAAGAATATGGATCCGAGTGTACGATGCCAAATACGAGACGCGTGTATATAGCATATCTTGACTCTGTGCATTTCTTCAAGCCGCGCCAATTTCGAACGGCTGTATATCACGAGATTTTATTGGGATACATGGATTATGTAAAAAAGTTGGGCTATACAATGGCTCACATTTGGGCTTGCCCACCATCGGAAGGTGACGACTACATATTTCATTGTCATCCGATTGAACAGAAGATACCAAAACCTAAGAGATTACAAGACTGGTACAAGAAAATGTTGGATAAGGGTATTATTGAACGCATTGTTTGTGACTATAAAGATATTCTCAAACAAGCAATGGAGGATAATTTGCGCTCAGCTGCGGAAATGCCATATTTTGAAGGAGATTTTTGGCCGAATGTACTAGAGGAAAGTATCAAAGAATTGGACCAGGAGGAAGAAGAGAAACGTAAACAGGCGGAAGCTGCTGAAGCAGCTGCAATATTTTCTTTGGGTGAAGATAGTGAAATTGGAGCGGACGGAAAGAAAAAGGGCCAGAAAAAGGCAAAGAAGAGTAACAAATCGAAAGCGAATCAACGTAAGAACAGTAAAAAGTCAAATACTCCACAAACCGGCAATGATCTCTCTGCGAAAATATTTGCTACGATGGAAAAGCATAAAGACGTATTCTTTGTCATCAGATTACATTCAGTGCAGTCGGCTGCTAGTTTAGGCCCAATTCAGGATCCCGATCCATTTATTAACTGCGATCTCATGGATGGCCGTGACGCGTTTTTGACATTGTCACGAGAGAAACATTATGAGTTCTCATCTCTACGTCGCGCCAAATATAGTACAATGTCGATGCTTTACGAGCTGCACAACCAAGGGCAAGACAAATTTGTCTACACCTGCAATAATTGCAAGGCCCATGTCGAGACAAGATATCATTGCACTGTATGTGACGATTATGATTTGTGTATTCAGTGCTACGAGAAGGACGGGCATCCTCATAAGATGGAACGATTAGGCTTTGAATTGGACGATGGTTCATCACCAAGTGATAGTAAGCAATCGAATCCGCAAGAGGCACGCACATTATCAATTCAACGTTGTGTCCAATCTCTGGTTCACGCATGTCAGTGTAGAGATGCTAACTGCCGCCTAATCAGTTGCAACAAGATGAAGCGAGTCTTAACGCATACGAAAGTGTGCAAACGAAAAACAAACGGAGGTTGCCCGATTTGCAAGCAGCTTATTGCGTTATGTTGTTATCATGCTAAACACTGCCAGGAGTCGAAGTGTCCTGTACCTTTCTGTCCGAACATAAAACATAAACTCAAGCAACAACAACTACAACAAAGGTACCGTATTTCTTACAATCTTTTATTATATGTATAATAAACAATATTTTCATACAGATTGCAACAAGCCCAATTGCTTCGTCGGCGAATGGCGGCAATGAACACCAGAACAGTGACACCAACAAATGCACTACCGTCGAATAACGTTCCAATAGTGCCGAGCGTCCAAAATATTGTGCCCCAAGGTGCTGTTAGTCCTTCAATAAACACCAGTTCCTTAGGCTCGTCAGGATTAGGTGTGCAAAGTCCTCATCAACCTGGTATGGGATTAAAACCAGGAACACAAACACCACCCGCCAATGTATTGCAGGTTGTAAAGCAAGTACAAGAAGAAGCTGCTAGACAACAAGCTCCGAATGTAAGTTATGGCAAGGTCAACCCAGGATGTGTGCCTAGTCAAAATATGCCTCCACCTGCAATTCAGAGGCAAATTGGACATATGGGTAGTAATCAAAGTAAGGTTATCTTTTAGGATTACATTGTATGTCATAATAATGTATTAATGTTTACGTAGGCAATGTTAACTTGATGCCTATGGACCAATGGCAACAACGATATCCCGGAACACCACAAGGTCAAGGTATACGTCAACCAGGGCCTCAGTTGCAACAAATGCAACAAAACCAGCTTGGGGCAGGTCATATGCAAGGTAATGCAGTGGCAGCGCGTCCCAATGTTGGTAATCCAAACCAACAGGCTGGTGGAAATGTATTGCCTCACAAAGCGGCGTTGCAACAACTAATGCAAACATTGCGATCTCCCCATTCTGATGAGCAGCAACGGCAGCTTCTGGCTATTTTGAAGAGCAATCCTCAATTGATGGCTGCATGTATTAAACAAAGACAGGTAATGAGAAAATTATAAAAGTTGTGTTTTGTTTATCCTTATGCAATATGTAAATAGCAGGCACAACAAGCACAGCAACAAGGTGCAGCTGGAGTCACAAACAACTCAGTCCAACAACCTCTTCAACACTTATTGAATCAACAGCAGAATCCAAATAATCTGAACCGTATGCAAATGCCATCACAGCAGATGATTGGTCATGGTCCTGCCCCAGGCAACGGTGGACAAGGCAATCCTTCAGGACAGCCATTGACCCAACAGCAACAGCAATGGTATAAACATCAACAACAACTTCTATTACAACGCCAACAACAACAACAGCAAGCACAACAACAACAACAGCAACAGCAGCAGCAACAACAACAGCAATTTACACAACCTTCAGCACCACCCTCTTATCAATCTAGACTACCAGCAATACGACAGTCTCCAATGGGTGGATACAATAATTCATTTCCAGAACAACAGTATCCGCCGCAAATGCAGGGGTTGAAGCCCACGCCATCACCAGTACCATCACCCCAAGGAGTTATGGGGCCTCCTATATCTGTTCAGCAGCAACAACTTATGCAAAGTGTGCGTTCACCGCCCCCAATTCGTTCGCCTCAACCCAACCCATCACCACGTCCAGCACCGAGTCCACGCAATCAACCAGTGCCTAGTCCACGAGGGCCTCAACCTTCTCCGCACGATCTTGCTTCGTCCGAAATGCTGCTTGGTCAAAATCATTCAAATCCCCAGGATAACGATGTTCCACCAATGACACCGCAGGACCAATTGACTAAGTTCGTGGAACAACTATAGTGGTGAGTGATACTTTGAAACAGTTTGAAGGTTACATTACCTGGCTCCTCAACTGTAATTCAACTTGGTGCTGTGCGTTTTATATATATATATATATACAATATGTATAAATTAACTTAAGTATCATGGGATTTATTGTAGTTTTTAAGAAACTCGACTTTATATTTATTATTCATTATAGAATTTACAAAAACTTCAGTAATATTCATTGTGTCTGCGCAGAGACGATTTACATGGCGTTGTGCCATGATGTGTAAGTTATGTATAAAGTAAATTTTAACAAATATTTCTCTGAATAGGTGACACGAATTCATGTAAAAGACAAAACTACGTAGAAGTAAATTTTAATCAAGTGTAGCAGCTATTTGGAGTGAATTTGATGGCAAAGAAAATAAAGAGTTAGTAATAATACAAACAAGGAACATTTGTACATATTATACATAGTAGTTCTAAGGAGAATATTAATTAAAATTAATATTATTGGAAAGTAACATATATTTCAAATGTATCAAACGTTTTTACGAAACGTACATTACGATTAATTGATTATAGTAATTAATATTGTATAAAGAGAAGAAAACAAGTTATACAATAATTGTTTTAGTGAAGAGTTTACCTAAAAGTATTTCGCTTTGCGAGGCTGTGTTATAATTTTTCTCTTAATTTAATCTTTGTAATGTGTTATTTCCCTCGTATTGATAAACGATAAATGGTGATGATTATGAATGAACAACCTGTCACAAAAACGGATTAAAGGATTGTTACCGCATTCAAAACATGGTTATTATTTGTTAATTGAGAACAATTTTTTCTAATGAATATAATTTATAACAGCGCTTTTAAACATACATTTATACATATATACAAAGCACGGGCTAATTTTTATATATAAATAATATACGTATGAACTATGTGAATGAGCAAGCAATTTAATTCCATATGTGCGAATGTTACTGCCAAGCGAATTTCAATTAAGAGATTCAGAATCGTTTACCAAAGTATGGATAAAATGATACGATTAAAACACATGTCTGGGAAATAATACCATCGCATTAGAATTGTTGCAATAATCGGTCCGACAGTAATTAGACAATCTGTAAATAACGATTACCTATAACGACTACTTGCAAGTGCAAATAAGAATTTTCGCGAGCCAAGTATCTTAAAACTTGGTGAATTGCATTAGCTGTGTTCCAGCCAAATAATTAATAGCATTAAATTTTCTATTTGACTAAATTTTTCTCTTTAGTATATGTATGTAAATAAAACAGTTAATTACTACTGAAAGCTATCCGATAAAGTGGAATATTGAAAAATTCTGTTCCCGAATAAGGTTTAAGCATACTATTTAGCTGACAATGAAATTAATATTTTTTCTTCCAAATTTTGTTATTGTGGTAGTGATTTAGTTAAAACGGGATAAATGTTTAATTACAACTCTTGTTTAATGCGTACATTAATTCATTATCATAAAGTATTTATGATGTAGAAAATTTATATAAGAATTACACAGTTGAATTATTGTAATACTATTAAAAAAGGACCATTTCATACAAAAGATTTGTACATACAATAATTTGCAAAACGTTGTTTGTACATTCGTAAATATATGATCACATATGATGGCCTAGTCTTTACAAGTTTCATGTGAGTAATATGGAAGAGTTAGCTAATTTGATTCTATCTTATATACAAAATTGAAGTGCGTCGGTTAAGATCGTAGGTGATTGATGACAAATGGAGCTACAATCAAAAAATATTAGGTAATTACATATATGTACTTATATAGAGTTCTAATTTACCTGTTTTAATAACACAGCATATTAGACCGTACACCACTAAATTGCTGAGAACCGATTCTCTAGCTCGTCGTTTTTCATCTTCAGGATCTCTTGGTGCAAAGGGACCTGGACCAGCGGCTTGAATTCTACGCATTTTATATTAAGCGTTATGATTTACAATCCTTGCGACAAGGTGCACCTAAAACGCCTATGCAAATATGGCTAATTTTTTAGGTTAGTGATTCTTCATAGAACACGCCAGAACGTCAAACAATAGATAATGAAACATACATTGATTCCTTTAAATTTTTGTTGTTGTTTAGTTTTATATTCTTAATTTCTTATGAAGACATTAAGTTATATTTATTCTTTTTAACTGTTCACAGTTTGATTGTGAATTATATTACTATTACTATTTTTGTTTTGGGATAACTAAATAAGACTTAATTTAATTTTTAAGTAGTATTTTTTAAGCAGTAGTTTTAGAAGTATACAATTATCTAAGTATCAGCTTTTATAAATTAGAAGATAATATGGATTAAGCGCAGTCATATACTTCTACAGTACATATCTGTTTACCGATTATTAAATATATTTATAGAGATGTATTTATAGATATGCACTGATAATTGTTTTAGCGTTTTCATATTACATACATACTTATATGACAATATTTTTTTCAGCATCCAATAAAGTGATATGCACTATGAAACAATAGCGCCCTCTCTCCTATATGAATAGTAAAAACTGGTCAATATGGCGTGAAATCAGTGCTAAGAATTTTTTAAAAGACGCAAGTGCTCCGTCTAAATTAGAAATACTTTGTGTTTTTAAAGTCCGATATAAATCAAAGATCTGAGGCACATGCTAAACGATATACAGAAATCGCATGGACAGTACTGAGTTAGTCTAAAACCTGGCGTTGATTGGAGGTAACGCGGGCTAATATCATGTGCATCAGCTGTGCTGCTTGTATCCTAGCTAGTGCGAGTGCAGAGTAACGTATTCCATTATCTCGGTTTGACTTTGAAATAAGTTTAAAATCATGAATAAGTGCAACATAATAATTATAAGATGGGTTCAATTGCATCCGTTCTTCAATGGCAGTGTAAAGAGTGCCATTTAATTAATCCAACTGAATCAGTAAAGTGTTATCGTTGCGGTTCACCTAGGTGCAATAGGACGCCATACGAGAATCGCGTAGATTTGGCGCAGACTGAAGAAATTTGCGGCGATAACAAAGATAATATCTACAAAGAAGAAGGAATACATAAAACTGCATTCGTGACACAGGCTTGTACAGTGATTAGACGCGTGAAGGCAACACGAAAGCAGAAAACAAGAAAACGATTTTCAGAAGCAGGGGAAAAGGAACAAAGGCAAGTGATTACATGTGCAAATGTTTGAAATATTTTTAATGTATTAATCTAAAGTATTTTTGGTTGCTGTCATGACAATTTTTTTTCACGAATCAATATTGTGACTACCATCTGGTGCCACTGCATGCTTTAGCGTATTTATAGTGAAGAATCGAATATATATTATGTTTTATTTATAGTGTATTTGTTTAGTTTAAATGCTACGTTTAGCAAAGGTTATGATAATAAAAAAATCGAAAATATCCAACAAATGTTCTTTTCTATTTTTAATGTTCATATCAGCGATAATCATCTTTAATCAACGTGAATAAGTTATCATTTTGGTTGTAACTTAACTGGTATTGGTGATTGTATTACTTAATAATTAAATAGTAATTTTTGACAAGAAATAATTACAGGCCATGTTGGTTCCATTCTGAATTATAAAGCGACAATGTGAATGTTAAATGGGTCAATGCTACGGTTGTATTATGTTTGTTTTGTGCATAGAAAGACACGATAGGCAGATGACAAATCGAAATGACAAATCGATACTCCGGTTCTTATTTTATTTTTCACACGCGTGGAGCAGTTCAGTTGTTTGGTTGCGCTATCTTTGAAATGCTTCGAACTTAGTTTGCGTAGTGGAAATCTAATTGAATTTTTACATTTTAGCGATGAATTAGACTCGTTTTTAAAAAGGACCAAGTGCAAGTCAACCAGTTTATTGGATGTATCAACTTCGGCGGTATCCTGCACATTCTGTAGTCTAATTTACCGGAGCGTGTGTAGAACATGCGTTACTTGTGATCAGAACTTGGTCAGAATGAGCAGTGGTGTTTGTAAAGAGTGCTCAGCACTAACGTTGACTCCAGTAGAACAGCCTGGCTCCAACGCTATTTCAATTTATCAAAAGTATGATCTTCTGAATTGTGAGAAATTGCAACCAAAGATATGTAATTGCAACAAGTCAAATCTTCGTATGCTAGCGCTATCAAAAATAAAGAGTTATAGTTGTTCGATCGGCGCTGATCGGGCTCTTGATGATAACGAATTGTCTTTACCGGAGAATGTACGAACCACAGCCAGTGGCATTAACTCTTCCACTCACAATCAGCAGGATCAACAAGATACATGGAATAGAAAGACGAATTCTGAGACTTGGACCTGCAGAAGGTGCACGCTTCTGAATAGTCGTGATGCGGTCTTCTGTGAAGCCTGTGAAACACCATTTAATCCAGATTTCAATAGTAATGTTAGTCGCGGTGTAATAATAAAGGTAAGTTTGTTTATTACACTTTTAATTGTGAGAAGAGAAAGAATCTAGCCCTTTTGGTTGATTGAATGGAGATTTTATCTTGGTCTTTTTAAAGTATCTTTTCAATAATGATAAAAAGTTATAATAGAGGAGTTTACATTCGCAGTGAAAAAATCAATGTTTATTATTCATTTCTGTGAATGAATGACCATGTTGCTAGAAGTTCTATTCAATATTCCACCTTGCCTTTTTTTAGTGTTGTTATATATGTTAAACATTTACTTTGAATTTGTTATTTTCACATCATACGTTTCATACTTTCAACATGTTTTCTTCGTCAATCTACGATTCTATATATTAATTGATAATAGAATTTTAAATTGCCTTTCATTTGATAACACCTGCTCAATACCAACAAGTTATGGTCTATGTCTATATAAGGACTAGCCTTGACGTGTTTCACTTTCATGATAAAGAAGAAATTGATCTGTAACTAAAATGCAATTAGACAATCCTTGATGAATTGATCCTTTTTTCGGTCTTTTACAGTTATAGAATAATCGAATGCTTTTAATTGCAGGTAGACAACTGGTCTGATAATGATGCTCTTCGCCAGCCAACGCATAGTTACAATAACGAAAAACCACTGTACCGCCGATCGTTTTCTGAGCTTCCTCAAACACAAAATCTCAATACAAATTTGAATCGTCGATCCTTGGAAAGTGATGGTCTGTTAGAACCATCGTTTTCAAAAACAAGTTCTTCAATGATTGATATTCAAGCACAAAATATAAGTTTCACTAATAGGTATGTATCTTGAATTACCTTAGTTTTGTGTTTTATGTAGTACTTTCATTAGCAATAAGTAGTTATTATAGAAATATGCAACATTTGATTTGTATATTGTGTACTATATAAACACCAGAGGGCACTTGTTTTGCGTGTATGCATGTTGTAAAATCATTCTTTTACAGCGAGTTGGTGTTTCAATTTTAGTTTAAATACAAATCGAATGATTGTATATTTTCTAGAAGGAATGTAAAGCGCATTATTCACCAGTTTCTGACGTTTTCCATTGCAAATTTAAGATATGGCAATTTAAATAAATCTGCAAGCGATATAAAAGCTCCTTCTTCAGAAAGTAATTCTTTGGCAAGCACCGTCTTCACGTACATTGGTATTAATGAACCTTGTAGCGAGAAAGGTGTTAATTTTTATGCAAATCAGAGCATTATTGATGTGCACCAGCGAGAGAAACTATCGATATTAGAAATCAAGAAAAAAGAAGCTATGTAATTTATGTGTTGAATCAATGGAGATTTTTTTGTTACAAATAATGTTTACTTTTAGTATAGAGGCATTGCAAAATAGCCGGTCTAGTACTTGGCGCCTAAAAGAACGTCGATGGACGTGTGCTCATTGTTCTTTCGCTTATAATTCCCTGATCATGGACCGATGTGAAGTATGTAATTGCCTTCGAACACATCCGTGCACCATTACAGTGACCGAAGACATAAATACCCCTTCAGGTTCAAGGTGAGTAATTAACGTGTTTGTGAACTTCGTTTATAAACTAATATTACGTAGGTCATTTAAATGGGATGGAGATACACATGTTCCAATTGCAACGTTGGAGCAAGATCTTGAAGATGACTTTCAAACTTTAACTTCTTATAATCACCAACCGGATGATGGAAAGTGGACTTGTAAAAAGTGCACATTGGTAAACAGTGGTAATTCTCTGACGTGCGTAGTATGTTTCGGATCAAAGCTGAAATCATTATCGCTTAATAATGATATGACCTTACGAAAAGGCGAGTTTTGGACATGCAGCAAATGTACATTGAAGAACTCACTTAATTCTGCAGTATGTAAAGTATGCAAAACAGGAAAACCCATTCCTGGGTTAACTATTCCAGCTGCGTCTTCTGGTGGTTCACGTAGTCCGTCTCCAAGACGTCGTAGACATCAACATAATCATCAACAACCTCAACATCCATCAAATTCACGTGCAATTTATGCCAAAGTGAATTATGCACAAAAGGCAAAAAACAAAAAGCGCGTTGAAACAGATGCCGAACTGCCTAATCAATTAACACACTCTACTCCAATACCATCTACAACCACCGACAACTCATTTCAAGTTGCTCTAAACATTAAACCATGGCAGTGTTCAATATGCACATTCGAAAATACATTGTCACAAGCGTTCTGTGATATGTGTTTAAATATGCGACCAGATCAGTATGATCATCCACCCGATCAGCCTACTCGCTTGACGCAAGAGGAAATTGCAAACAAGCATTGGAACTACATTGTGCGCTACTGTCGTTTAAAAAAGCAATGTTATGTGGATGATACCTTTCCACCCGCGCCTACTAGTTTATATTACAATCCAGCGGAAAATAAAGATGCACCGCTGGTAAAATGGCGTCGTTTGCGAGATGTTACTTTTGATGACGACCCTGATAAAGCATTACCGTGGGCTGTATTTCGCCGACCTCTACCCTCGGATATTTCGCAAGGTGTATTAGGAAATTGTTGGCTATTGAGTGCCTTAGCTGTCTTAGCCGAACGAGAAGAATTAGTTCGCGCGGTACTCATTACACGAGAGTTGTGTCCACAAGGTGTGTACCAAGTACGGCTTTGTAAGGATGGGCATTGGACAACAGTATTAGTAGATGACTTTTTTCCTTGCGATAAAAAGGGACATCTTTTCTATTCACAAGTAATTATATCTTATTAAATATGTTTCGCAACCATAATGCAATATTACTTTTTTAGGCAAAACGAAAACAACTCTGGGTGCCATTAATCGAAAAAGCTGTAGCTAAAATTCATGGTTGTTACGAAGCATTAGTTTCAGGACGCGCTATTGAGGGTTTGGCCACTTTAACTGGGGCGCCTTGTGAAAGTATCCCATTACAAGCTTCATCTATTCCGGCACCGGCTGAGGAAGAGTTGGATACAGATTTGATCTGGGCGCAGTAAGTTTGTTTATTTAATTTAAAAGTTTTTGTTGCATGTCATATGCTTATTTTAGATTATTGTCTTCGCGGCAAGCATTCTTCTTAATGGGTGCATCTTGTGGAGGTGGTAATATGAAAGTAGATGATGCAGAATACCAAAGGGTTGGGCTTCGTCCACGACATGCTTATTCACTCTTGGATGTTCAAGATATTGATGATAACAGGTTGCTTCAGCTTCGTAATCCTTGGGGACATTACGTTTGGACAGGTGATTGGTCTGACGATTCTGTTTTATGGACTTCGTACTTGAAAGATTTACTTATGCCAAACGGACCACAAGATGGAACCTTCTGGATATCGTTTGCTGATGTTTTAAAATATTTTGATTGTATTGATATTTGCAAAGTGAGACTAGGCTGGAATGATATTAGACTTTCTGGAATTCTGCCACCGCTGGCTTCTCAGCAATATCTGTCTTGCATTTTATTTACTGTATTAGAAGCTACGGAAGTGGACTTTACATTATTTCAAGTAATATTTTATACTTGTTACTTATATAATTCTTCGTTTATGTATTATATAATTATAGGAAGGACAACGCAAATCTGAAAAGTCGCAACGCTCGCAATTGGATCTTTGCGTTGTTTTATTCAAGGCGAGGAGTACTTCGCCACCAAATATAGGAGGATTAGTAGAGCATAGTAAACGCCAAGTTCGTGGTTTTGTCGGGTGCAATAAGATGCTCGAACCTGGGGAATACATTGTAGTACCTCTAGCTTTTAATCATTGGCATACCGGTCTTGAAGATGTTGCTGCCTATCCAAGGTAAAATTGAATTTGTAAAATAGTTATATTTCTAATATGAGCGTTTCGTTTTTAGATATGTTTTAGCAATACATTCCTCGAAGAAAGTACTTACGGAACAAATCGTTCCTCCTCAACACATACTTGCTGACTCAATTATTTCATTAACTTTAGCCAGAGGACAGAGACATGAAGGTAGAGAAGGTATGACTGCTTATTATTTAACAAAAGGCTGGGCTGGATTAGTAGTCATGGTTGAAAATAGACATGAAAATAAGTGGATTCATGTAAAGTGCGACTGCCAAGAGAGTTACAACGTTGTATCAACTCGTGGCACTCTGCGAACGGTTGATTCAGTTCCTCCTTTACACAGACAAGTCATTATTGTGTTAACCCAGTTAGAAGGCAGTGGAGGATTTTCCATAGCTCATCGCCTTACACATAGATTAGCAAATTCTCATGGGTTATATGATTGGGGTGCACCGGGAGCATCTCACAATCCGGAATTAGATCATCAGACAAATGGACTTCATACGCCGCGGCTAATTACTTGAAGGATACATTTCAGAATATTTTAATTTTCGTGATATTAAAAGTAATAAGGAACCAATACTGAAAAATCTTTATGTGATTTGATATATATTTGAGTTTGAGTTTTTTTAAATAGAGAATGTTTTAAGACTGAATATTAAGTCATACTCGTAATATTACTCATAGTTATATAGTCTGAGCATATGTTTTTAAGTTATTATTGAGAATAAGCTTCAAATTTAAAATGATACTGCTTGTGAGCCTACTTTGTTTTATGTGATTTATTTTTAAGACACATCAGTATATAATGTTTAAATGAGATAATAATCAAGTTTAGTTTTAAGTGAACATGGGATGTGTAAATAAAGTGGTTCCGTAATATTAGTTGCAGAGAACTACTTTTATTATTATCATTATAGAGTACATACATGTATTACTTTATACCTTATTATCGCCCGTTCGTTTATTTTTAATATTTTTTACCATTCGATCAAGAAATTCTGATAGCAATATATTTGCATCCAGTGACGACATTTCCAAATTTTCATAGGCCGTTTTATCATTGGGATTGAAATTGGGTATTATTTCCATTAGTTTTTGAAGTATTAGGTCCAAATTATTTTCATCTACAGCAACACCTAGCGGTACTGAATCCAACAGTTTATTAATTAGTGTTGAAATAATTATCATGGGATTTTCTGTATTTTTTAGATCGCCTAAGATTTTATCTGTGGTGTCATTAATTAATGATAACCATTCTGAGGATGATTTGTCTTCGAAATCATCATCCTGTTAAAAAAATCAATTATAATTGTTATTTAAAAAATAAACTCTTTGATTATACTCACATATTCTTGAATTGAAACTAGTTTTTCTGCGGTTAATTCAATTAGCGACGTTTCTTCTTCACTAAGATCTTTTGATTGCGGAATAAATGCCATAATGTCGCTAATAATTTTCTTAATATCTGCCTCTGTCATAACGTTTGATATAACACGTTGCAATAGATGAACGATGTCTGCATATTCCAATTGAATGTTCATATTTTTAAACAAATCTTCAATTACCGAGTTAATAATTTCTCGTCTGGTTTTTTTCCTAAAAATACAAAATATTAGTTAAATATAATCAATTCAATTCACTAAGTGTTTCGTAATTTTGTTTTGCATTATACTTATGAAAAAGTTCAAGTATGTATATATAAAAAGTATACTGTACATTTCCATCATTTGACGATTATCCCAATACTCTTTTGCATAAGCTTCTGTATATTTATAATCATCAATATCACTCCATACAGAGACAATACTTTCTTCCTCGACAGATTCTTCAGATCCCTGAGGTACATAATTGTACTTACTTTGTGGTAGTACAAATCCTTTTGTTTTGTACATTTTAATTTCGCGTTGCAAAACCTAGAATATTAAAATTAATAAACTGTCAGATTTATTATGACCCTTCTTACATCAATATCAATATTTTGTTGCTTAATCACGTTATTAAGTTTGCCAAGCTCTGCTTTAATTGCATCTGCTTGCTCCATGATATGTTCGATACTGTCTTTAACTTTGCGTTGATGTTCACTTGCGTGTTTTAAATCCGCCTTCTCCATTCTCAGCAAACAGAGTAGTTCTTGTGCTAATGTATTCTGTTTAATTACGTGTAACACTTCTTTCTGGTTTTTCTTGTATACTTCATAAAGATGATTCATTTGTGCATCAAACATGCCTTTTAAGTCAGACAGTGAAAGTTTTAATTCAAAAATCATTTTCTTCAATTGATATTCTTCTAGTTCCATTATATCAACCACGCCTCCAAACTTGATTTGGTGCGTATACACTATTTCATTCTTTAGTTGTTTAATTTGTGATTGCATTAGCTTTAAATCAGCTTCCATACGTTTCAGGTGCAAAAAGCTTAACTTATGTTTCTCCTGCTGTTGCTGGCGTTCGCTTTCCAATACTCCTACTCGCTGATAAAGACTTGATAATATATTTTTCGAAAATACTAGTGTATTGCAAATTTTATTTACTCCACCATCTTCCTTAAGATGTTTCATTTTGCTCAGTTTTAATATTACCGTGCTCATAATTTGATTTAATTTTTCTTGTTTCTCCCTTTGATAAGTTTCTAAATCATTTTGGCGAGTCTGAAGTTCCTTCTCAAGTAATCGTAATTTTTTAGAAGCGGTTTCGTTTTCTTTTATCTTTAAATCGATTTCCGTCTCATAATTCTTAATTGAAGCTTCTACTTGATGACGTTGTTCACGCATTTGGAAAGTCATATTATAAATATTGGTGTCGCAGCCTTTGGGGCAAACATTTTCATCTAATCTCAAAGCAACCATAAAATTGTGCGAATCAATACTAGCAGCATCCTCTTCTTCACTTTCTTCAGAGCTTGAGGAAGATGAACTTGAAGATGATTCATCGTCCGTATGAACCTTTGGAGGCTTAAACTTCTTTCGAAATATTCGTCGCAAAAAATCATAAAATTTATTATCAGAAATAACTGTATAGAACATTTTAGTGATTTCGTTTTCACGTTCTTGCAGTTTTTCCACTTCTTTTTTATGCAAATCAATTGTTTGATTAACTTCTGTTAGCACGTCTTGCATATCCATAAGTTCCTGCATTTTTTGGTTTACTTTTTCAGAGAGTAAATCTTCTTTATATTCGCATTCTTGTAGCACGAATAATTCCTGATTAAGAGTCATTAAATGTAATTGCATAATATTAGCGTCTACTCGAATTTCAACTGTATCTTCTTGTAGTTGATTGTGCATCGTATCAAAACTGTCAATATCGTGGTTTATATTAAAAATAATCATGTCTTGCTCATAAAGTAAATTACGATATCGCAGTTCTCGCATTTGAGTTTCCCAAATGCAAGAGGGTTCTTCGTCTTCATCGTCAACTTCAAATTCATATAAAACTCCAAATTGGTTATCCCCAATTGTCGGTTTTATTAGCTTAACTTCTTCATCTATATCATTATTCATATCAGTTGTTCTAACAACAATTTTATAACACTCTTCTGGGTAATCTTCTTCTTGAATTGTAAAAATTTGTGGTATAGTCAGATGATCATCTTCCAGTATTTCTTTTTGAACTTCAATAGCTCGTTGTTCTAATTGAATGAGCGTTTTATACAATCTTGTCTTTTGCTCGCGCAGTTTATATATTCGCATATTAGTATTGTGAATTAAATTATAAATCTATAATTTATTAATTAAACTATATATTCACTTTGCATTTTTTACCTCTTACCTTCTCACGAAGTAATAAAACTTGTTTATATTTATGAAATGTAGTTTCACGTAAATGTCGTGGAACCTTGTATGAGAGATCTGACTTTAATTTATAATCACCAATAGTCTCCTTTGCTTCATTTATTAAGCAATCGTCTTCATCGATAGAACGCTCTGACGGTTTTAAGGCATTAAATATCTTCCACTAAAATTAAATGTTTGAAAGTTTTAAACTTTGTCATCTTGTATCAGTGAGTTGTGATCCACAGTTTGAGAAACCCTGTTGTAGTCAATATTTGCGATAGACATAACCTAGCGGTGCATGACTTTGCATCAACAGTCAACAAAAGACAAAATTATTAGTGCTTAGTGAAATACTTATCAATTACTAATAATGTCTACGTTTTTTGGGTGGAATTTGCTCTACAATAGCGTCGCTAGCGATATAAAATCTAATCAGGATGTTCTTGTATGTTTAACGCATTATGTTCTTGCATCCAATGGATTTGAATGCATTGGAATTGGAGAATCACAAAATATGGATGGAACTGAAACAAAATCGGAAGCTCTTCCTCCAGGATGGAACGATAATTACCGGATACGTTATGTATTTCAAGGGCGTTTATACCTGCTGCAGGGTAATAACTTAGATGATGGTATTATGATCAATCTAGTTAGAGTGGACGAAAGGACAACCTCAATGATTCAGCTAAATACAAGAACTGTTTTACGACGATCGGGAACAATTGATGACATGATACCCAATAACAAGGAAATTGTAAAACAAATTAAAGAGCAATTGATCGATAAAATTACAAGCAGTTCTAAAAGCAAAGAGAGTTCTAGCCAAACTACTAATACTCGGGAATCATGGGAATCTCAGTCATTTACAGGAATTCCTGATGCCGGTCCACCGCAGCGTAGTTCACTACCTTGCTTTCGTGACCCGTTGGCAGTTGGAGTTGGAAGGAATGATTTAGATCCATTGGCTGGAATTGGCGGACCTCATTTGGGTGGTATACCAGGTTTACATCCATCTGCAGGTGGTTTTGATCCGCTTGGCATTGGTGGAGGAGGTGGCATGCTTTTCCAACCGCCTTCCGGAGGTAGATTCGGTGGACCACCACGAGGTGGTATGCCGCCCGGCACCGTACCTCCAGGTGCTCGTTATGACCCCTTTCGTCCACCTGATCCAGATGCGGCAATGCGACCTCCTCCACGCAATCCAAACAGAAGACCTGACAATGACGAAATGCCACCTCCAGGGTTTGATGATATGTACATGTAGTTTTGATACGCGTGTTATGATTTGGCCAATTACTTTTTATAGAAGCTGAATTAAAATAAATTCTTGTAACATTTACCTCGCGTTTTCGTTTCTCCTTCCAATCGTTTTGCTCTCGATATTTTTTAAGGAGGCGGGTAAGTTTTGCTCCCAGTTTATCTCTAATAATATCTTCTGGCAATCCAGATAAAAAGTATTCCAACTTTTTCTCAGGTAGAGGCGGTGTTTCTGGTTTCACTTGTGCTACTTGTACACGTTCGGGAGCTCTGCGAAAACGATGAAATACAGTAAATAGTTCCACAAAATAGTGTATATTCTTACGTCTTGCATACCCTCTCATGTTCTGTTATTGCATGCACACACATTAAAATTACTTCTTCAATTTCATTCAAATATTAAAATAAGTTAAAACAATTATATACCTGCCTTTTAAACTACTCTCCTTTATTTTTGCATCAACTGTTTGAAGTAGTTCTTTAAAATCTTCTCCCAGGGAGTGTTCTTTGATTGTTCTAATTATTTTATTAGTACGTATAGATTTTACGGCAATTGGATAAACATCCATGCAATCAATAAAATGTTTTTTCATTTTTGATACTCGAATTTCTGATTTTTTGACGAAAAATTCTAACTTGCGTTTTACTAGTTCTCGCTCAGCCAAGAGCGTATTTTCCAAATCTTCTAAAACTCTATTGTCGACTGTGAGTTCTTCAACAGAGAGTTTTTGTGATTCTGGTAACAACGCATTTTCATCAAGAATTGTTTCATATTTGCTCCGCAATTTTTTAATTTCCGCCAAGTATACTAGAAACGTACTGTTAGAAAAATTCACTTGCACTATTTTACATTTTACTTACCAGCTTTATTTTCATTCGCTAATTTGTTTTTACGATCAACTTCAGCTTTTACTATTTCACTTTCTAAACTTAATTCTTCTTTGCAGTCGACATTATCCAACAACTCGTAATATTCTAGATCCGGGATAATTTGAGTAGGTACTTCAGCTGAATATTCAATGTTCTCTGGATTGAATCTAAATGTAAATACGTTGCCATCACTGCCAGATGTGAGAAAATAATCGTGATCGTAAGAAAAACTAAACCCTGATATAAATCCATTATAATTGTCGTGCATGCTTAGCTCCCAATAATTATTTAAATCATGCCAATCACTTTTGTTCACGCGGTTCACCCTTATTGATCCATCAATCATGGCAAATAAAAGATACTCTTTGTCAAAACTATACACGTAATTGCAAATATCAGTGGCTTCAGCACCTGGAATCCTTTGAAATTTATACGGTACAGGATCACTTTGGGCTAATTTATATTCGTATATAAAGCCAGCGTCATAGCCGGCCATTGACACCCATAAGGTGTTGTTTTCTGTATGTTGAATCCAATAAATTTTGTTTGGTACTTCCGGATAGTAAAGTGGAGGTAATTTCTCTTCAGATTCTGAGTCTTCTAGAAATAACTCTTCGTCTATATCTAAACCTGGATTATCTGCTCGTAGCTTAGCCAAAGCTTGCACCTTCTTTTCACGTTTTTCTACTCTCTGAGCTTCCATTTTACGAAGCAGTTTATCTCGATATATTTGTGATTTGTACGAATGAAATCGTTGATTAATCGGCATTATTTGTAATTCATATGAAATTCGTGTATAAGATACTGGTTCCGTTGGCAACTCAAGTATTAAAATTTGCCCTCTATCACATCCAATAATAATCGTATTTGGTTCATCATTGTGCCATGTCAGACAAGTGGGTAACTCTAGTGTTGGCACATATCCAATGGGTTGCAATTTAAGGTATTTATTCACTTCGTAAATAACTTGAAATACAAAAATGGTTTTATCCTCGCCGCCAGTTACAAATATACTTCCAGTTCGATTCAATGACATGACCTTAATAGGTTTACTATGTGGTTTCACAATTTGTATAATATGAATCTTGCTGCTCATGGGATCATTGCTATTGATTTTCCAAACTCCCACCCGCACTGTACCATCTCCAAAAGCAATAAGATTTACTTCACCAGATGGGTCCAAAGTCATCGGGACCCACATAATTCCTGCTCCAGGCGCAGGAAATAGAAATATCATCAACAGTTTACGCATTAAATAATTATACAAATGCACCCAGCCTCCAGCTCCTATGGTTGTGAAGAATGGACCCCACGGACACACAGCCAGGCCCATTGTTGCGCCGGCATGGCTCTTGTACAATCTTACACTTGGGTGCGCTTCTTCTTCGACATTCAGATCTATGCGCCAAATTGCACCTTTTGCATCTTGTGCAAAATAATATGTATCTTCTGGATTTTGTGGATACTGTTTTACGATACTCATAAAACTTGCGCCTGGTGTGTGGAAATCATATGTAGGTTCCATTAAACAGAAACGGTCTTCATCTGGCGGATCTGCTTGGTCAATCGTGTCATAATACCACATTTTGACATGTCCATCGAGAGAAACTGTCCACAACTCGCCATTGCAGTAATTAAATTGCACAATAGCACCGTCATGACATCGTTTTCTATTTCTTCTGCAAACTTCCAGTTTGATTAGTCCTTCGTCCCATACGAGGATATTTCCCCAATAACAACCAGATATAACCTTTTCATCAACCATGGGATAGATTCCAACAATATCTGAGTATTCAGTTTTTCCAAACCGACCCAGATTTCCCTGTAGTTTAAGTCCAGTAAAAGTCCTTGCAATTTTCCAAAATTTGATATGCGCAACTCCTTAAAAGTACAGTCCCCAACAGTGTTTATGTATAAAATTTGTATTAAATGTTATATGTAAGATACCTGAAGAAGTTAGATGACCAGGTACGTACGGTGAAAACATAACGCGTAAGACGTCATTGGAATACGATCTGGTTCGCAATAGAATCGTTGACTTAGTCCAATTCCATACTGTTATTAAGTAATCAGGTTCACCACCTTGCGATACAAGTAGATCGCCATTGGGACTAAATTTGTATCAGTTAAAATATAACAAAAGTAAGGGTTTCTTTCATACGGTTTACCTATAATTTAAATGTGTATAACTTCTGGATGTCCCACCATGTAACACACTGACAATCTCTAAAGAAGGCCATTCATAAATTATAATGGGAGGACGAATGCCATTTTCGCCAATAGCAAGATGCGGATACACAGGATTATTCTTAAATGTTCATGTCAATTACTTAGAGATTATTATTGCAATACTGGCCACTAAATTAACTTACAGTTATGTGGCCAATTCCACCACCTTTTGCACTTCTTCTGAACCAGATATCCAACGTTGAAATGTTAAAGAAATGAATAAGATTGCCAGAAGCAAATACAATTGTGTTTTCATCAATAACAACTAAGTTGTATGGCTTTTTACAATCGTAGCCATAAGAAAAGCTGGAATATAACGCGCAAATAAATTTAATTTCTAACAAATATCTTATTAATTACTCAAATTCCAGTATATTTTCTTCTATATCACTAAAAGGACTGAAATGTGGTCTAGATATAAACTCCTCAGAACGATATTTTATGTGGTATAAAAAATCAGGATATAATCCTTGTCCCTCTTCTTCTTCTTGATTTCCGATTAACAAATGACTAAAATACTGATCTAAAGCATCTTGTGGTAAACTCGCAGATTCATCCGTCGACATTGTGTATAAACCGATATATTATATAGTATTATGTAATATATTTTAAATTATTATAATGTATCACTTTCACTTTCACTTGGTTGTCATTTTCATTTATTGATTTAACAAACTTTTTGGCAGAACAAACTAATAATCAATAGATTCTTAAATAACATGACACATAATAATAATAAATAACATAACAACGTTCCTGTAACATCAATAAATATAATAAGCATTACGTGGCAAAATATCTAAATTCTATATACAGAGTCAAGCAATATTATATGTATACGGGTACATTCTTTGTAGTCTCAAGTAGGTGGAATCCAAGTAGACTAATATAGTCAATTTTGCGGCCGTTCAGTCTAATACGAAAATTATGATCATTGAGTGTCGTACGACTCATACGAGTGAGATGATCTCTTGTGTTTAGCCATGCAAAATAATAATATGGAAGAAATTAAACCAAAAAGCTAAAAACCAATAGTAATTGACAATAAAAAGTATAAATCATAATCAATAAAGTCAAACCTGGATGAATGCAACCACTAAGGCAACTATTCCTATTATATGTAAACGTTGCACAAACCACATTTGAATTTGATCTGAACATCCCTTAGCGTACCATAAGTCTGGATTTCCAGATTGTCCACAGTAATTTCCCGCAAGCGTGGCATATTCTGCACCGGGAAGGCAACAAGAGTCTGGTACCCATTTATTGTTAGGCCAGGCATCAATTAAATACCAATCCACATAATCTCTTACTCCGCAACATTGGAACTACAACAAAAGTTATATATTTTAAATAAAAATATATATTAATTGAATTTACCTTTCGTTGTATGTGATCCCAAATAGTTACTAAACTATTCGGCCCAAAAGCAGTCACATTGTAATGATGTTTTAAGCCATTCGTAAGCTCTTCTTTCAACACGTGACCGATTCCATCCCGGAAGACAAAAGCAACTGAACCGAACAAGAATTCGGCCATAAACATAAAAATTACCATTGCAAAGTACTAAAAGCAATATACATACAGATTAATATTCATATCATAATAATTAAGGTTCTTAGAATTATATTTGCATTCACAATATACGTTACTAACAGTTATAAGCAAACATTTGCTTTGGAACCATGAGCCACAGCATCCAAAAAACGCTAGTAGGAAAGCAATAGTGCCGATTCCAATCAGTAAAGAGTCCGCACTTAACAATGAGTATTGAGGCAATAAGGTGGTGTACCCTTCATAAGAAATGCGCAGCCAAATACCTACGCCGAGTAAACCACATCCAGTTATCTGACAATGATTGTATTAAGTTGCATTTTGACATCAAAAACAAGTCATTACTTACCCATAATACAATATTCATCCAACCAAATACATGTCGTACACACGTGTATCCGCTTTTGGTCATTGTAATAACTTTTCAAGATATTTCTTTCTTATCCGAATGACATGAATCACAAATTGAAACTAAAAGAAAAACGTCAATTTACATACATTATTCTAAATGATATCATAAGAGTATTTATATCCAGTATCCCTTTATAATTGGGAAATAATTTTATATAATGTATTATGGCAAATTACTTTTTCCTCATCACTAGATTAGAGCTAAACAAGCTGATTAGTGGGTCCCCTAGCAGTGACCCCTAAAATGCAATTGTAACTACGAGTGACGAACTAATTTAAATTAAGCGCAATATAATGACCTCACGGATATACTAATATATAATATGTGTAGTGTAATCATGACTTCTCATGGCAATTCTAATCAGTGGTATGCTTTGCTCTTAATAAATGTTAGGACCCTGTCAAGTAGAAGTATTACATTCTTCAAATGCTTTCTAAGTGTATAAGATTTGTAACGGTACATTTATTTTACCTTGTTACCTTATTCTTATTGGCTTTCCCTCATCGGAGTTGAACTAAGCTATCAGAGATTGGAAAACATTAAAAATGTATCACTAGATATTCCTCACAAATTATATATTCCTTACAAAATAGTAATATGTCATGTAAATGTTTAAACAATACACAACTAACTAGATCAGCGTTAATACTACTTAAACCACGACGCGCGACCTGCAAGAGTTGCTTAGCTAAAGCAAAGTGTTAAACCGGTTCAACCAACCAACTGGCTGCCAGCTAACGAAGGTTAAATTTGCATTAGCGCATGTATCTAGGAGTCAATTAGAATCCCCACTAGGTTTTTATGTTTCTCTCGCTCATATATGTACTTGCAATTGTTGTTCCGAATCAAACAATGTTCTGGGAATTGAATAAAGTATGTAGTAACAGAACTGATTGTAGATAGACAACTCAACATACTCTAAAGTCTTAAAAAAGTTTATTGCATAGCACAAAGACACCATGAAGGTAGAAACATAATATGTATGTAGGTATATATTTGAAAATTCAAATCAAATTTAAAAAAACTTCAACCTAATCTTTCTTGCGCAGCCGTCGACTTGACTCTTCAATGCTATTAATCCACAGTTTTAATTCCTCTGAGATCTCTGGCCGATACGAGATATCTTTCTCCAGCATGCGGCTCATGATTTCAGGAATATTAATATTAATTACTTTGTTTTGGCTTATCATTACAGCCCTAACAAATCCATCTGTGGAACAGAATTGCTGCTCAAAGTATAGATTCTTCTCATCCCAGTAAAGAACCTAAAACGTCGTCAGCACTTTAGTTCAAATTGTACTTGAATAGAAATCTTATTACTTTTGTCTTTAAAACGAAAGTGGAGAAAATTGGAATAGGTCGGCGGTATCTGATTGTCAGTGCGCCTTGAAGAATATTTCCATTAGAGTTGCGAATCTCCGTTAATATTCCGGTTCTTGAAAAGAAATTGAAACGACCAAAGTCTGCTTCACGAATGTATCGAGCATTGTTCATGTGACTGAGCAAAAAGTCCATATCATGTGTGGTGCAAAAACCTAAAACAACCATCAACACACACGTTACGAAAAAGTGCAAGTAATCATTACGTTGTAACTACTAAATTGATTGAATTGATTCATCTCTTCATTGCGTATTCAAATGCTGTTTAATTACCTGGCATTTCCAAAGTTTCGTCTACTTTTGCGCGCGGTTGAATGTAAGTTCCATAGAAAATGGTAACTGCGGACCGCAAAAAGTAACTTACATCCGCGGACATGTACAGAACAAGAACAAATATCAGAATTAAAATAGCATAAACGCTAAATACATTTATGTCAAGATCTAACTTTATCATGTTGAGTTTTTAAATGATAGGTATATTTAAAATTAATTGAATCAAAAAACTAAAAGTACACCCGACTTAGTCAATGTTGTACAAGTAACTGAATCTGCCGTGTGTAAGAAAATACTGCATGACCTGACGTTAACCATGCAACTACCGCTACACTCAGCAATCCACAGTTGAGTATCGTTAAGTTATAAAAGTTGTTGTTCGCCAAGGAGGCGACTCATATTGAAACTCATCAAGGCATACGTTTATTGATTGTTACTTGCATAAATACATACTCAATTTTAGATAACCACTTGCCTACCAGGTAGGTATATGGTTATTCGGTGATTAATATTAATGATTCTTAGCGTCAGTTTTGGGTAACAACGAAATTACAACCAAATGCAGAACGACTATACATAGTTGGTTTCTATTCCAAAGGTGACAACCACAATCGTATCAATAATGACGGACAGCATGATTATCACACTAAAGTAAATGAGTTTTATTTGATAATAATTTCGTTAAAAATTCCAATAATATAATTTATTTATACGCACCAAATTACAATTTTTATCAGTAGTAGGTACGTGTCACTATGTGTTCCAAATTTTGCTGGGTATATGGAACATAACTCTTTAAAAGAATTACCTTATAATTTTATAACATATGTACTTATTTTTAAAGAATACATATATTTGGTAGGAACTTTTATGCGATATCTATTCGCAAATTAGCACTGGAGATGGCATTATACTCGCACCATTTAGCAACTTCGATAGGCATTTCCGGTTTCAGTTTTGTCTGATTTTCTTCATCACGTCTTTGAGATAGTAACTCTTGCATCACGTCTTCAGCATTGCACTTCAGCAGCCGAGTGCGGGTTAGAATAATTGCATGAATAAATTTGTCTTTCGGATTTAGAAAGCGATGTTCCATATAAATATCTTGTTCGTCCCAAAATACAATCTAAAATGAGATTATTATGATATAACAATAAATATAAAATCATTATCATTGATATCTTACACGACTAGTGATTGAGTAACGATTAAACAGTCTCACAAATCTACGGTAACGAATTGTTGTTGCGCCCATTGCGATGCTACCACCCTTACCACGAATACATGCATACAGTCCTGTGCGTTCGTAGAAATCTACACGTGCAAAATCCAGCTCTCTTATGAATCTAGCATTATTCATGTGATACAAAAGTGTATCAATATCAGTAGTAACGCAAATTCCTTAAAATTAAATTACGTTTTATTTTGACAGTTAATATCTTAATTTATTTTACCATTTATCGAAGTCTCATCCAAAATGTACACTTTCTTCTTGAAAAATCTTGCAACAATAACACTGATTGACATCCTCAAAAAGTAATGTAATTCCACGCTTGCATATAACAACAAAATTATAAAAATTATAACGCACCATAAGTAACATAAGCTCATTTTTTACTATATTGCTATACTTTTAACGTGGTTAAAATTAAACATATCTAATTTGTTTAATTGTAAGATATAAACTACACTCAGTTACTACACTCAATAATAGGTTGCGATCCATTTGTTTGTAATTTGTTGTTGTGTTTAATGCTGACTTCGACAAGAATACACTTTTGCAATCATATGTTGCTCATAGGTAAAGGTATTTGATCGGTTACCCCAAGACGAGCTGCTTTAACCAGCAAACTGCTAAAAATCATTGCGTTCAATATTAAGACGCCTGCGTGTTATCGAATGAATATATGTAAGTACGTGGTAGTATCTTCATAACTGACAAACTTTATAGTTAATTTACAAATTAAAAACACATAATAATGTTTATAAAAATATTAAGTACTTATACATATGTTATGTTACAAAACTTAGTTTAAAATTTTTTTTGGAGTATTAGTTGTTATTAGAAACCTACATGTTGAAGTACGAATTACTTTATCTATTTAACTATAAATGTTTGTTTCTAGTAAATAGTTTTTAAAAAATATGTAATTTGCAATATTTGATGTTTTTAGATAATTTTAAATTATGCATGAACAAAACATGAGTTATAGAAAATATTGTTAATTGTAATAGAAGCCAAAAATAATATTTATTAGAAGAATTTTTAAGGACGTTTAACTTTTAAAGAAGAAAAACTAAAAACTGAAAATACATAAAATCAAACAAGAAATAAAACTAGAAAGTATGTTAGTCAACCAACATTACACTTGGGTGTGTATTAGCTTTGCTTTTTGTAAATATGTACTTAATTTCTTAATTAGGAAAGTCATAATATAAAAATTACATATTTTTAGAAGGTTAAATAATATTGACTAATTAAAACAAATTATTAGCCTAATAATAGAAATGTTAATTACATATTAATTACATATTATCGGAACAATTCAAATTAGTGAAATAAGTGCTTTACTTTCATATATCACTAAAAATATCTAATATTTTTGAATAGTTTATTAAAGAAATCTGTTATTTTATTGAACAAAATTGCGCAAGCTCCATTGTTTGTAGTCGACTCATAGCGCACGCGTACTATGTTAGCACACGATTCTGAACTTGGTGTGTGTGAGTGCGTGTGTGTGTCATGACCTCACAACTACAGCTGCATAGTCGCATCTACACATGTAAAGTGGAAGAAAAGCCGGAGTAGGCTGTAGGCGGAACGCGTCCTCGAGCACATATGATCGTAAACTGTGTTTCTTTCGATATATCCACTCCATCATTGCAGTTCTGTATGTGCCGTGTGATTACTAAATAATTGACAATAACAGGATCCTAAATTACAAGTTGCAAATGTAAGTACTTCTTTAGTTTTAATTATTTTGCGTCACTGGGACGCCTTCACACCTTAGTTGTCAGATGCCGTGGAGGGTGCATAGTGATTGCGCGCAAGGGTTGTTGATGCACACCCGTAAAGTTACTTGTAGCAACGCATACAACTTTCTACTATTTTACTTTAGATAAACACAATTCAAACACTATGTCTTTAAATCTGAAGGCAACATGGTATTTATTTACGTTAATAAAAGTTTGTTATGTTGATTATTTTTGATTTATTATTATTATTATTCTGCATAACTTATATAACACATCCGGCTTAAAGAATGAATCTACTTCCGGCTATTGATTCATAAATAAAGGTGTATTCCGTTATCTTGAGCACCTTTTAGGAGTAACATTCGAATCACCAATGTAATATTAAAATTACAATAATTAAACTTATTTTTTCAGATGGCTTGGCGTTTTAAAGCGTCCAAATACAAGAATGCAGCTCCCATTGTACCAAAACCAGAGAACTGTATTCGTGATATATGCGTTGGGTCGTATCAAACTTATGGCAACAATATCACAGCATCGGCAAAGTTTATGGCATTCAACTGGGAGCATGCCGGCTCTAGTTTGGCTGTCCTGCGACTCGACGATTCCGGTCGCAAATCGAAACTAATGCCGTTGTTGTATGCTCATTCAGACACTGTGACTGATATGCATTTTTCTCCATTCCACGACGGCCTGTTAGCGACTGGTTCGCAAGATTGCTCTGTGAAGATATGGCATATACCGGAAGAAGGGCTGGTGGAGTCTATTTCTACGAGCGAATGCACTTTTTCGCATAAGCAGAGACGAGTAGAGACTGTCGGTTTTCATCCGACTGCCAACTATTTGTTACATTCTACATCTTACACTACATTAACACTCTGGGATCTCATGTCCCAACATGAATTGTTCTCTAACTCGGAGCATGCTGATGTGATACAATCCGTCAGTTGGAAACGGGATGGAACTTTACTTGCATCCTCATCGAAAGATAAGCAAGTGCGAATCATTGATCCGCGCGCGAAAAACGTTTGCGTAAATACGGCTAACAGTCATCAGAGTATAAAAGACTCTAGGATTGTTTGGTTAGGCGACAGCAATCGCATTCTCACGACTGGGTTTGACGCGCAGCGCTTGAGACAGATTATTATTCGAGATGTGCGCAATTTCAGCGAAATCGAAAAGAGCTTAGAACTTGATTGCTCAACGGGAATCTTGATGCCTTTATATGATGCTGATACCGGAATGTTATTTTTAGCCGGTAAAGGCGATTCCACGATAGCATACATGGAAGTAATGGACAAAGAACCTTACCTTGTTGAAGGCATCCGTCACACTGGAGAGCAAACAAAGGGTGCTTGTTTAGTCCCAAAACGTGCTCTGAACGTGATGCAGGGCGAAGTAAACCGTATTATGCAACTTACTAGCAATTCGGTTATACCCATCACTTACCAAGTGCCAAGAAAGACGTATCGCGACTTTCATGCGGATTTATATCCGGATACATATGGGCATTCGACCAAATTATACGCTGAGCAGTGGTTCAATGGAGCGAACACGTCCCTCTCAAAAATATCTTTGGATCCAGCTAAGAGGGAGCATGGAGAAGAACCAATAATAGTAAGTTTTCTGCAAACATTTTACGTAATAAGTTCTAACTTTCTGATTGTTAGGTACATAAGGGTAATTTGGAGAAACTGAAGCAAGAGTATCTTAATGACATGAATGATGCTAAGAGTAGCTTGACGTCCAAAAAGTGTCTAGAGCGTGAAAAGGAGAATGAGAAGGAAGCAATGAAGAACGAGAAAAACTACTCGATGAAAGAAAATATCAAGGAGTTTGGCAAGGTGAAGAACACAGATAATAAGTATGAAACGGAGCGGAATGAAGCGAATGCGTTATTAAAGAGTAATGATTACATTAATGGACAAAATCAAGCTACTAACAAACCTCTAGAGCCAACGAATGTTGAGCTGCCGCCAAAGCCTTTGCCGCGAACATCTCGTTCCGGATCGGTGGTTGATCTTGTCGAAGAAAAAGAACACCCTCCTAAACCCGTTGCTAGACCGCGTACTAATAGTTGTGCTCCAGTTGTAACATCTGTTAACCCTAACGTGCCCGTTGCTGGTGGATATAAGGTTCATATCATATTAACTGTTTTCATTCATCTTCAATTCATTTGCACGTGCTTTTAAGTATTTTAGTATTATTCTATATTATTACGTAATTCTCACAATGTTAAATATTGACTAACCATATTCTTTTCTATTAGCCTCGCTTGGGCCCAAAGCCATTTTCTGCACCGAAATTTGTCGAATCAGAATCGTTCGACAAAGTTTTTTCTGTGCCTGCGGTACCGGGTACAAATGGAATTCATGTAGAGCAAGTGGAACAAGAAGCTGCGCTCCCGGCCACTGTAGATAACGAAGAGAATCCTTCAGACAATGGGGAACCAGTGATTACAATTCCTACTGATACAGGAATACAGCATGCCAGTGAACAAAAGAATGTAGTTGAGCCCGACAACGAGAGTGAGGCTGAGAGGAGTCGTAGCATCGCAGAGCGACGCAAGATGTATGAACGCTCGCAGACTGTAATAGACGGCTGCGTTGTAGATAAAGCTGATGGTAGCCCAGTATTAGCGAAACGAAAAGATTCATTTAAATTGCGTAAGAACGGCGATGTGAAGGAAGAACCACGAAAATGTATTACTAAACAAATCAGCCATGACCCACATAGTGCTCGCAAAAATGAAGCAGTGGCTCCAAAGCGCACGTCGACTGTATTCGGCCGTGTTTCAAAGTTTAGACATTTGAAAGGGACTCCTGCTCACAAATCATTCCATATTGAAAACGTTCGCAACTTGAGTAGACAGATCTCTGGGGAATGCGACGGTTTTCACGGTAAGGTTCAGCTACTTTTGTCAGTTTGCTAAAGAAAACTAAGAGATTTATTACATTTGTAGCTAATCCTCAGCGCGTTGCTGTCCCTTTGAGTGGGCCAGGTGGAAAGATTGCAATCTTTGAGTTACAGAAAACTGGCCGTCTGCCAGATGGAGTAATTCCAGCGTTGGTACATGGCAGTAATACCATGGATTTTCAATGGGATCCATTTGACAATCAACGACTTGCCGTTGCATGTGACGACGGTATGATAAAATTGTGGACTATTCCAGAGACCGGGCTTTTTGAACCAATCAATACGCCTGACTCAGAATTCAACGCGCATTCGGATAAAATCTATTTTATTAAGTTTCATCCGACTGCTAAAGATGTGTTGGCATCAGGCTCTTTTGATATGACAATCCGTATTTGGGACCTTGCTACATTATCAGCAAAGGTTGTTCTCAAAGGCCATACTGATCAAATGTTTAGCTTTGCTTGGAGCCCCTGTGGTAACTTCTGTGCAACGATGTGCAAGGACGGAAAGATTCGAGTCTATAAGCCGAGATCATCTGATATACCTATACGTGAGGGCAAAGGTCCAGTCGGTAATCGAGGCGCGCGACTAGTTTGGGCTTTGAATGGCAATTTTATAGTTGTAATGGGATTTGATAAAGTCTCGGAGCGTCAGATAATGGTGTTTAAGTCAAACAATTTGAACAGTCCACTGAATACAGTGGGCTTGGATGTATCTCCAGCAATATTGATTCCATTTTATGACGAAGACAGTTCTACTCTGTTCTTGACTGGAAAGGCAAATATCTCATAACGTCTACGTGGAAATAATTTTAATTAAATAACAATATTTACAGGGTGATACAACAATCTATGCCTTCGAAGTCACTGAAGAGTCTCCTTACATCTGCCCACTGAGCCATCACAGATGCAATAGTCTGCATCAAGGATTATCTTTCTTACGCAAGAATGTGTGCGATGTGTCAAACGTCGAGTTTGCCAAGGCTTTACGATTAACCAACAATGCAATTGAACCGTTATCTTTCTCTGTTCCAAGGATAAAAACGGATCTCTTCCAAGACGACCTTTTTCCTCCGACAGCAGTTACATGGATTCCGACAATGACCAGTGAGGAATGGTTTGGTGGCAAAGAAAAAATGGTACCAAGGATAAGTTTGAAGCCCGAAGGGATGGATTCTTGTAAGTATACTTGAACCGATAACCTTTTACGTATGTATATTGATGATTGATTAAATTGCAGTATCAGATAATCAAGGTCATCCAACTGTTGAACGCACAATTAACAAATCTGCTTCACAGCCTTTTATTGCAGCAAACCAGGGAAATAAATTTGGTATAAATGCTGATATATTTGGACAAGCAAAAATCAAACAAAAAGAGGTATAAGTTTGTAGTTATTTATTGTTTTTTTTTTATTTCAATGTTCTCTCTTTTCTGTAAGATTGCAAAGTCAGTTAGTAGTCGAATGGAAGTGAATATGAAGTTGGAACAGGATGATATGGAAGGCGTAGACGAAAAGGAATGGGACGAATGAACCCGACGTTTTTTCTTCTCTCTTTTAAACGACTTGCATATTTCCAAAGTATTTATTCCAACAGATTAATACTCCCAATTCAATGATATTCTTAAAGAAATAGTTTCCAACGTCATAAAGTATTAAACAATTAGACTATAATAGTAACTTATGACAGTAAGGGTATTTTTTACACCTTTTGATACTAGCAAGTATTGCCAATGGTTTTGAATGAATTTATGTAGATCAAATTCATCTTATACATTATGTATTGACTACAACACTATTCATCTTATACATTTAATGGAACTATATGCCTCTCTACAGTTAGAGATTGATTTAATTTTCTATCATATACTTGGCGTTTTTATATTAATGCGTCTAGTCTTTTACAATGTATGCTTAATCCTTAAGTCACCCAAGCAATTGCAAATATAAAATTTTGAAGCATTTACACTTACCAGGTGATATATAGCCATAAACATAAAAATGTAAGGTGCCAAGTATATTTAATTTATTGTGCTCAATTTTTGATTATTTGGCACTTCCAAGGCGGCAAGCTTATGAACAAATGTAATATCAAAAACTGTTTTAGTCATTTCAGTGCTATATAGATTATTTACTATTTTATTAATTATAAGTTAAGTGATTAATTTATCTAGTGGAATATTTATTTAATGTGGTGGAATTGTGTATTTGTATGTGTCTCTTTTATAGTAATACATTCCGTAAATTAAAATTATTAATTCAGTTTCTTGTCTCGAAATAAAAACATAGTTGTTGGAAGGAGCTTTGTCGCTAGTGTTCAATAGGAAGACTGCCGTCGCAAAATAAGTATAAAACTGTGCACATGTGGCGGTTGCCGCCAGTAGAGCGTCGCGGTGCCGAGCGTCTGGACATCGCGTTGCGTCAATGTGCCGCATCGAGCGTGAGTAACGTAAACAAAAACTCTGAACTGAATTCTCATTTAGAGTCTCGGTCGTCCTCAGCCTCCGCGCTCAGGCAAAATTCAAGCGCGACAACATGCAAACAAAATCGTCCTACTTTCATAATGCGTAATCAAAACATTTCTTCAATTATGATCGGAACTCTCTGAATACGGCATTATTATTATGCGCGTATAAATGCTCTGGAAGACGTGCATAAGTTGGATTTTAATTGTTCGGTAGTGTGTAAGGATCAACCAGAATAGTTAATCCAGGAATGACAACGATTCATTGATTTACGGGCTTGATTTATTTGAGCGAGGATAACGCACAGATATCGTAGAAGTGGCAGAGAATTTATATTTCCTTGTTTTATGTATCAGCAGTGATTTATTTGTTTTATATTTGTTTGTTTAATACAAATTAGACATATAGGATATGGAAACAACCGTATATTTAACGACTCCGTCGAGTGGTTTTGGCAACAGATTGAAGAATTGGTGGGCTCATTTAAAACTAAAGTCCGCTTTGCAGCATATTTCACTGTTCATTGCCTTGATGACTTATACTATATGTGGTGGATTGGTATGTTATAAAGATTTATCGTAAATATAATAAAAAGCATATAATATATTAGACATTGTTAAACTCTATTAACAGGTCTTTCGTAAACTTGAATATCCACATGAAGTTGAACGGTTAACTACATTAAACCTGACAGTACACGCCACGCGCGCTAGTTTTCTGAAATGGATTTATAATAATTCGGAGCACTTGCTAGATGTAGAATATGAGTTGCAAAAGTATGAAATCATTCTGCAAAAAGCAGTGCTTGGAGGTCTCACTGACTATACGAAACAAATGGAAGAACTGGAGCGTTGGACTATTTTAAAATCTGTTTTCTTCTCCTCCACTGTTATTACTACCATCGGTAAGTAAATATAGTATAGACAACATTTTATAACTCACTTGCAATAGAATATTTCCTATTCATAAACAAATAATGACGTCATGACTCTATACTGTGTAAAATTTGTTTATTCAAAAATTCGCGCATGCTCTCTATTTTTAGTTTCTCAATTAAAGAGCATTTCTAAATGAAACATTTATGTACGTAGAAATAGCATTATTACTGTACAAGTGCTGGCGACATGGGTGAATTTTATTATTTTACCACGCTATAATTTTTGAATTATCTCATTAATATTAACGATCAGTATCAGATCACATGCACTTATGAAAAACAATAAAGGCATAATCCACTTAGAAACTTAGCCCTGTGGCCGCTTTCGTTTAAACCAAATCTAAATGGGGAAAGTTTAATTGGTGGAACTTAATCAGAACTTAAATTTCATTAGCTAACTCACGCTCTTTCTTTTAACAAGAACATTTTGGCGAAAAAGTTATATTGCTTGTTGTACCAACAATCGCCTAGCAATAAGAACCCAATTTGCTTTGCGGTCGTTATGGTTGTTGTGATGGCAATGGTGTCTATTGGGTTTGATGATCAGACGTAGGGCATTGTGTCGGCCAGAGATGTTTTATGAGCCTACAAAAGATAGGGTAGGAAAGCTTTAGTAGTACATCAACACACATCATTTATGTGCTCATTTGATGTGCTTCACAAGTGCAGTTCTACTTGAATAGACTACAAATTAGAAAAATTCTTTTCAATTCAATTTATCCGCGAAAACTGAAAAGCACCTATAATTGTATGTGGGGCTAGGTAGAAGAACCACGTATAATCTTTGATAATTTGCAAAGAAATAGCCGGATCAATATCAGAGCAAGTTGAAACTGTGTAATTCGTGAACAGAATTCTGTCAATAATTTTTGGTGTTCTACTGCAGCAAACACGTGCGCAAGCAAGCAATTCGCAATTTTGCGCGAATACTGCATTAAAATTGAGAGTGAAATAGCTGTTTCGATTTCATTTGCATGCCAACACAGGGTGAACTAAAAGGTTGTCGCTAGAGTAAAATAAACTTGGCCTTGATTAATTCAAATGAATAAAAACAATAATGACTTTAAAACGGTTATAATGTTTAAACAGTAGTTTCAAGTTAATTTGCTTTGATAAAATGTATATTTTTTGCATTCAATATATAAAAAAATGGCTTTGCATGTGCAACAAATAGATTTTCCACCTGAAATCTTTATGGATATTCAAACATGCACATGTGCTTTAAGTTTTCACATCAGATCCTACATGCAACACACTTCAATCTCCAATCGCGCGTTGATATAAAATTTGCTGCACTGACGTCACATTGTACATTTAGTACACGTTGCAGAAAAATACGCATTGAAGTGGAAATCAGTTTCCACAGTTCCACAGAAAAGACTGCCATTAATTGTTGCTGCCATAAAGGAATTTCTATACCGACACCCAAATGCCTGTACACTAGAAAGAGTTATTAAAATATGTTATATTAAATGCAAGAAAAATCTGGGTTAATAGCTTTCCGCACGATCGGCGGGTAAATCTACGATTATGATTGTAGAGTGCCTGTCCAGAACCACGCGCCAAAACGCTCACATTGCAATCAATTTAGATTTCGCTTTCGAATATGTATATCACGCATTAATATGCTGTCATCGTGCACCCTATTTTTTCGAATCTTTCCGCTTACTGCTATAGTTCTTTTACGGTTATAAAGCAAACGCTTTTTTAGCAAATTCATCATTAGAAATCAAATATTGGAAACCAGGTTCTGGTGCAAAAAAGAACTATATACGTATATTTATTGTAAATAAAAGTTACTGGGTTACATTCGATTCGTTCAAATAACAATGCAAATATTTGGCAATGTTTCACAATCTTTTGTTCTCCTAGGATATTTACGTTTTCACACCCTTGGAAGTTTTGCATTGAAGACCTACAGAGCTTGCCAAGCGTTGGTATAAGGTCACGTAATAAGGGATCTTGTTTTCCTCCAAAGCGACTGATGTTATATTTATTACATGACACTATCTCTAATCTTACATTGCGTATTTACCTTATCTTAGTGTTTCTGCTCTCTCCTTCAGTTTACTTAAATCTAACCTTCATTTTTAATAATTAAATATTCTCTTTTTGCATAAATTTAATGGAATTTAATTAAATGGAAAATATTGATTGATTTTAATGAGAATTGAGTATTTTTTCTTGTGTAAACAAGAATAATTGCATATCAAATGTCATCCAGCTACAAGCTACACTGAAAGCAATTTAGCAAATTCAAGTAAACATAAATATTTTTAGCCCGAGTTTCAAATTACTCTTTTCACTTATTGGATTTTTTGTTGTCATTGCCTGACACCTAGTGACCATCGGCACTAATTTTCAATTATTTTATATTTATAGGGTACGGCGATATTGTTCCCGTAACTGTCAAAGGACGAGCATTCTGCATTGTCTATGCTCTCATTGGGATACCATTAACGCTGACAGTCATCGCAGACTTTGGCCATTTATTCGCCACTACAGTCTCCACTCTCATGGATCATCTCCCTCCAATGCCAAAATTCTGCAGGTTTGCGTATTCTTTATCACAAAAACAGCCGCTGGCGATTATTGCCTAAAAAATCCATATCAACGATAAGTAAGAGCGAATGAAGGCGAACTGCTTTCATATTGAAATTTTCACATTTACATAATGCGAGTAACTTTGTCAATATATCATATCCTGACATGATACTTGGGTCTTTGTGCAGCCGCGGTTTAATAAAAGTGAGCTATGATTCCTTATATTTTCTTTCAACTTTACTCGAGAGTTGTTTCATTATTAACGCGCCAAGTGGGAGTCAATACTAAGACTAGGCCAAAACGGCTATTTTCGCAAACTCGTTCTCGTTTGCGAAGAGCAAGAAGACTGAACCAAAATTTAACGAATTATTTCAGAAGCGAGAATACAACAGGCGCGCGAAGGACTTCATTATACGCCTTGTCGGCTGTTGCGTTCCTCTTCGTTTATCTCGCCCTTGGCGCCGGGTTATTCGTCATTTGGGAGGACGGATGGACTTTCTTTGATGGTTTTTACTTCTGTTTCGTTACAATGACAACGATCGGATTTGGCGATCTTGTACCTGGTAGGTATGCGCTGAATTAATAAATTCAATGCGGTGCGTTTGCATTAAGTGAATTGAAGTTGGTTCGAAGGATAAAAGCATCCTGAGACGAAGAAAGTGTGCACAGAACTTGCGGCAAATTTCCGTTCAGTAATTGTTATTGCTCTGATTTATTAGAGAAGCCGACTTATATGCTCTTCGCAACGATGTACATCCTTATTGGCCTAGCCTTGACGACGACGATCATCGAGCTGGTGCGGCGACAGTACGCGCAGTCCTGGCGGCAGCTTCAAGCTCTCTCCGGCCCGCTGGCAGACAATTTGCGAAAGCTCGCTGAGAATCGGCCTGGATTAGATGTTTCAGCATTTCAGCATGATTTGCGGAAAGTGCTCACAGTGGTTTGTATTCAAACAGTTTTCTGTTTGTTTTATTAAAAAAGTTTCAAATGCTGCGATATTTATAAGTGTTTTCGCATTTGTATTCGCATCAGGTCACCATGCCGAGGAAGTTTAATACTTCGCAAAAGAGCAAGGGCGGTAAGCTACAGGCGAAAGGCGAGTGGGAAGAAGCGATGGAAGCTGTTATTCGAGACATTACTGAAGGCAACCAACGAGCGAAGCCGCCAATAGTGCAAATAGTTATTTATGAAAGTTCCGTGTAATATTTATCAATCGCAATGGACATTTTCATTCCTCATGAAGTTAGAGCACCAATATTACTGTCTTTTATTATAGGTATGTAAAAACTTCTTATTTCTCTATTATTTATAAAGCAACTAGAAAAATATTAAAATAATGAATAATTATGAATATTTTTATCATTGTCATTACATGTTCTACTTCATCATAATAATCTTTCTGTCGCTCATTAATTAAATTATTGAATTAAACATGCTTTTCCTTCATATTTAATTTCTACAACCCCAAATATTCCATTAATTAATTACAGTCTTTTAGAGGGCTTTCAATGCTGATTAAGTGTCAGACATAATTATAATTGATTTTTGGCATCCTTAATTATATCCCACATTTTGATTACATATGCTTTGTAATTTATAGAAAGGATCAGATTAATTTGGATGATAATATACCAACAAAATTGGTGTATATTTAGATGATAATCTTCCCAAAATACCAACCGTATTTGTAATTCAAATAGTGGCACAGCTATAGATCGAGAGCATTCTGAATAAAAGTATAGACATAAATACCAATATCACCCTAAAGTCCTATTTTTCATTCAGGCTTCCAAGATAAGAACAGCGATCAATTTTCGGCATTCCTGGAGGAACCATTGACCTGTGGTGTGCATTCAAAATATTTTTTCCATTTGTAGTAAATTGTGTAATCACAAATGAAATTTATTCATATTTGTTTATATTTCATTTGAATGTACATATGTTCAAACATATTCAATCAAAGTAACACACTTTGGTTATTACAAAATAAGCATATGGAATATAAAGTTAAAGTACCATAGAATGAGTAAGTAACACTTAACTCATAATTGGTGTTAGAATAGAACTGAACTGAACTGAATGTCATTGGTCATCGACTTGACGCTTCTGTAAGCTGATCATAAATCCATTCTTCAGCTTCAACGACGTTTGTGCAGCCAGCTGATATTTGTGTTTGGGAAGTTTCGAAAACACTTTATATTGTCGCAAAATGTAGGCTAATGTCACCTTGATGAGTAGATGTGCATAACGTTGCCCTAACAAAAACCAACACGACATTAAGCAGCTATAGCTGTAATTTTGTATTTATTGTCAGTGATTTACCTATGCAAGTACGAGGTCCTGCTGAAAATGGAATAAAGCTGAAAGAATTCCGTTGTTTAATACTTTCGGGTGTAAAATTATCAGGGTTAAAGTCATCTGGATTCGTATACTGAGATGGATCACGGTGAATGGCCATGATGATCAACGCAATGGTGCAACCACGCGGAAGGGTATAATCTCCCAGTGGAATGTCAGCAAATGCTTTTCTACCAATTAAGGGAATTGGAGGATACAAGCGCCAGGTCTCCTGAATTACTTGATCCAAATAATTTAAACGCTTGCAGTCTTCGTAGGTGATCTCACAATTTCCTGCTCCAAGTGTGCTCTCAATTTCTTTGTATGTTTTGTCTTGTATATCCTGATGAAGTCCAAGCATGCATAAACAAAATCCAATCGACACCGAGGTTGTGTCTTGACCCTGAAAAAAGAATCGTAAGACCATGTTCTGTCGCAAGCATTGCAAATATTACTAACAGCAAAAAGCATTGTCATCACTTCGTCCTTGATTTCGTCATCCGTGAGACCAACGCCAGAAGCGTCGTCTTTTGCTTCGTAGAATTTATCAAGGAAAATAGGCCATTCGTGCGAAGATGAACTATTATCGTTCTCATCTACGTTGCTCTTGCTGATCATGTATGCACGTCGGCGCTCCCGAATTACTTTTTCAGTGAGAGGATGTACTACGTTCAGGTACTTATCCTGCTCCTGTTTCAGCTGCGAGTATTTGAACAAGAACGAAGGACGCAGCCATAATTTGTAGGAACGTTCATGAGCAAAGCGGCCCAGTCGTTCGACGGCTTTGATGTACTCCAGTGTCTGCGTGCCTAGCGTTTCCTTCTTTACACCCATAGACGTTTCTACATCGCATAATAAAACAATGATAGTGCTAATTGTACTAACGTGTTATGTATTTACCCAGAAGCGCAAACATTGTAGACAGACTCAGCATCGGATGGATATCGAATTCTTCGGCATCGATGTGTGTCTGTAATTCGTCGACAATTTGCTTGCCATAGTGACAGAACACTTTCATGTATTGTTTCAAATTTTGCGAATGGAATGCTGGCGTCAGTAGCTTTTTATTGTGTTTAAATTTAGCTCCTTAGCAAAGAATAAGATTCGGTTAAATTGCATTCAATCATCTTTATTGCAATTTGCAATTTTGCAAGCTTTACAACAACAGTGCAATAAATTTTATAAGTTTAAGCTTTTGTCTTTGTGGTGGCCTTTAAATCGAAGCAATAATAAAAGAATCCATTCATTAATTATAGTACTTAGACAATTAACAATTGCATATTTTATTACTTTATTGCACTTTTTTGTTAGAGCCATTTTTTTGCAAACATTAATTATAAAATTATATAAAAGTTACTCAAAGTAAAGAAGCAAACTTTTTAAAGGTTGTAATGTAATTAAGTCCTTAGGATAGTTAGGATAGCAAACATTTATAATTACCTTCACTAATAAGAATACTCTCGCCCAACCACGGTCTTAAAAACTGATATTCATCAGCTTTAATTGTATTCTTTGATTTCAAAATTATTTCAGTATCCTTTGCATTCAAAACCATCACAGTTAACTTGGGGCCTATCCAAATTGCCAAAAGCCGTCGAAATGTCTTGTACAATTTTGTTAATTGCTTAAAAGTGCCTTTTTGACAAATATATAATTATAAGTTATTGTTTGTTATATGTATTCTAAATTTGCTCACTTTCAGGTTTTCCAATAAACATAAATGCATTTCCAATAAAAGGTAGCGGTCTTGGTCCTGGTAATTGCAGTCCCAATTTCATATATTTTCGTCTTTTTATGTGTAGAATTAAATATCCCACACAACACCATATTATCAGAAAAACAATAAACATTTTAAATATTATTGAACTAGAAACTGGGTAATAATTTTATTATTTATATTATTTTATCACTTGGTTTCCGAATTTCTCAAGTTTTGTTATTAGTATACTTTTTTACAACAAGAACTTAATTTGCTATTTAAATAGCGACTACTTGTCCGAAGACGATTGTTCAATACTACGCATGCGAACCTCGCAACACGTTTTATATTATTATGAGTCTGCACGGATGAGTTTTTCATGTAACTTGCTAACATCTTTTGATTTTTTGAGAGAGCACAATATGAAGTTTATTACTTATGTGCCTTTTATAATTAATTTGTTGAATTTTCACTTACTTACTAATATTTAAGATTACTAATAAATCATGTTCTGTTTTAATGGGAATATAAAATCTAATATAAAAGAATAATGCGCTATAATTAATTGCCATATAATAATCTAAATCTAAACTGTAACAAGTTAATATATATTACATGTTAATACAACGGATAGTTTTATTTTTGATAAAACTCAATGCTTAAAACTAAAAAATGACATCTAAAATAATTAGAACAGCGCTCCTCTTATTAATTATATTGGGTCGTTCGGAAAGTCCCCGAAGAAATTTTTAGATAGATGACTTTATTGTTATTTCTTGGAGGTTTTTTATAATTATAATAAGGTAGACTTTATACATTTCGATTGTGCATTTATTAAGCTTTGTTTGTGAAAAATTTGGTTTGTTTTTGTGCCATAGTTATTGTTCAGTGAGTGTTTATAGATGGGGAAAAAAAGCTACATTTTTGACATATTTTACTCTTTTCTTGTCTAAAAGGTAAAAATGCAGTGCAAGTAAGAAAAAAAACTAGTCGAAGTGTATGGAGACATTGTATTGTCCACAAGGCATTGTCACTTTTGGTTTTAAAAGTTTTGTTTATGAAATTTTGATCTTGAAGATGCACCACGTAGTGGATGACCAGTTTAAGCTGACAAAGACAAAATAAAGGCGTTAGTTGATGCAAATCAACGCATAATAATTTAATAATATAATAATTTATAATAATTATATAATAATTTAGATAATAATTTATTTCTTGTGTCATATAATAATTTTATTTTATACAGAAATCAATTTAATGTCAAACGTAATACAATATAGTTATGAACATAATTTATTGGTGCAAGTAAATAAAAATAAAGAATATAATGAATAAATGTAAGTGAACGTAAATTATTTGTTTAATAATTGGTACAGAATAAATAATGTGTTAATCATAAAGAGGTTAAGTGTACTATACTTTTTAATTTATTTTCATTTCATAACTAGAATAAGTGGTTTTCATTTGACGAACTTTTAAAAAAGTACAAAGTGATAATAGCCTGTTAAAATTGTTTCCAAGGATTATTACGAATTTAACATAGGATTTAAAATAAAACAGTTGATCATCCAAAACGACTCAATTCCACACTGACGAATAAATCAATCAACTTTCTGTACGTCTGTACATGGCGAAGGGACATCCTCACTACCTGTAATCATACTCCACATTAGTAATATATCAGCCCAAATGAATTCTTCTACGCGCTATACTACTTAATATTGTATTAGGAGTACTATATTGACTGCCACTTGATGTCGAGTCAGATGAATCACAACTACTCCCTTCAATTTCCGATATGGTGGTGAGCGTGCATGAATCAATCGTGTAATGGGAATGATTATGTGAATTTTTACCTTCAGGATTGCGACTTGAATGCAGACATTCCTCAAGCTTTTGGTTGCCGTAATTGCGAAGCGCTGCTGCTTTCTCCTTCGAGGACTCAATGTACGGCTCGACGATGTGCTTTGCTTGCTCGAAGGCTGGCTCGACGACTTTTTTCGCGTTTTCGAATGCAGGCTCAACCATGTTCTTAGCGCCTATAAAACACATTTACGATTTCAACTTGACTGATGTTTACCTAAAGTAAGTGAACATCATCGCGCTAAATTCTAGAAAGTTAATTAGTAACCGCGAAATAATTTGGTCTGAACTTAATGAAGACATTAGGTAGCTGCCTATTGGTTTAATTATTACCTTGGACGGTGGAAGAGACTGTAGAGCCAGCACCGGCAACAACATTCTTCGCTGTCTCAACGGCTGGTTTAACCACAGAACACGCAGTCACAACAGTGGGATTGTTGGAAATGTATTCCTTCGTTGACGTGTACAGCTAGGAAGGAATATTTCATCAATTTTCTTATAGAAGTTACGACTAAGGAAAACTTACTTCGCCTGGCGGTAACTTAACTGCCGGTATTTTAGCCTCGACATAATCCAAGCCAGAGCAAAGCATATCATCAACTTTTTTCAGTGGTCCTTCCAAGGAGTTAACAACTGGTACCGCGTACGGCTTACCAACTTCCATTGCCTTGTGAACAGTATTTTCGGCCGTTGAAATGGTCCAATTTGTCAGATAATTATAATCCTAACGTAAAATATTTAGTAACATATTTAAATAGCAAGCTCAGTATGAATAATAAAAAACCTACTTTCACTTTTTCATAGATATTTTTGCTCGTTTGCAAGGTACTTTCGACCACTGGTAATTTACTAATACGGTTCACACTCTCCATATTGACGCATGATGAGCTGGTTTCTTTCTCAACTTCTCCAGACATCTATAACAAAGCACATTTCAGCATTTGAACATATAAATATATGAGGAGTTTAAACAGTCATAAAATTCCGATTGGTCCCACTGGTCTTTATAAGGATATGGTTTCCAAGAGAGTATCTTGGGAATGCGTGCATTACTGGTACGCAGAACTTCTTTTCAGGCTGGCGACCTTGCTCCCAACCGAGCGTTACCAACAGCTCATTGATGATTTGATTGATATTCTTCATTTTCAATTACATTCTTCCGGACAACAAGTTCAATTTGAACTTAATTTACGACATTGACATTGAATGCGTTTAAGTGTCATACGTGTATTTTATTTTAAACATAAATAAATGACAATTAGTATTGCGTTTAGTTTGTCTTTTTGTTATAAACTTTCAAAATACATATAAAAGATAACTTAGACACGTGTTATGAGTGTTTGTTAATAATAAATGCTTATAAAAGACATTCGTTTAAAATTACATACTTACATTGAAAGAATAACAGAAAGCAAGAACGTAAGGCGGTTAATATCAGTAATGAGGTGATCGGTGATTGGTCCCACAACGTGGAAGATTCGAGAGCAACAGATCACTTAAATGTGCGTACGTGCACAACGCGACAAGTCTCCAAAGCAAATGAACCGAATGCAAGCTGGTATTGTTACCGGATAGCCGCGAGTACATACTAGTTATCAAGTTGTCTCCTCTTGGCTGGCTGCTTTATTAATTACATAAACTTCTTTAGTATAAAAACATTAGTCACTCTTGATTGTGACTATTTGTAACATAAGTAAATAAAAAACATCATATAAATAACTTTATGAGCTGATAAGATGCAACTATTTAATGTTATTCTATCCTAATGAATGTTTTTAAATTAAAAAAACTTACTGTTTGATTATATTCGTCTTTATTTTCCATTATGTAATAACTGACACAAGTATTAAATTAATAAAACTAGGTGTATGTATCGTTCTGCGCAATTAAATTAGAATCGTATGATTCAAATTATCTTACGGATATTTTATCAACACTGAATTGAAACAACTGATGTCGTACGCTACTTGAATGGTTATAAGCAATTTGATTTGGGTTAATCACGTGAGTATAAATGCGAATTCAACGTCACAACTTTTTCCACTTGATTGTTTGCATGTAATAACGATGAAAGCAATACAAGGTTCAGAATATACGAGACAGTTCCTCTGGTTCAAACCTGGCGAGCGAGTCCAAAGTACATTAGATATGTATTCAAAGATCTCGAATGTACTAGTAGATGATTCACAAAATTTTGAATAAATTATGCAATCAACAAAACAGACTAATAAGAAACGTATAAATTATTCATACTACATATTCTATTGATAAATACACATTGAACTGTGTTTAAAAACAATTTACAAAAGTTTTACATTGCATTATTCGCCTGCTTAATTAAATTTTACTTTAAACTTTGAAAACAATTTAAAGTAGTATGAATTTTTGTTTACTATTTACTGAAAATATTCGTAAAAATATCGAATACATATATATTAAATCTTTAAGCTGAATTATGTACTTGAATTAAAGCTATTATTCGAAACAAAAGTTTCAAAAATGTACTCATAAACATGATAAACATGTATTCAATTCTAACCTAAAAACGTTTTCATTGTGTTGTGTATATCTGTGCAGAATTATTATTGTCTAATTTGGCTATGGCGTCTTCAATAACAATTATGCCTTCTGATGTAACAATAAATCGCCTCCCAGTAAATAGTGAGGAACATCAGTTTGAAAATTGGACTATCAAATATACCAAAAGTCATATCTTACATTCGCAATGTACAACTGCTGATAAATGTGCTCAAAATACTGATGATAGATGTGCTTTTTGCATGTAAGAGGTTTTCAAACAATATTCATACGTTTACTTGTGATTCTATTTATTTTTTAGATATACTAACAGTCTCGAGCTGCCGCATCTCCCTGAAATGGTATTTCCAAAAAATATTTTGTATTTGATCAATAATAATGGAGGCAGCATTACATTTAATACTTTGGATGCATTAAAATGTGTATGCAACAACGCATTATCATTCAAAGTTGCTTGCTCAGAAGCTTGGCAAGAATCTAGGTTCTTACTACGACTAATCTTAGTAGAATCGTGTAAACAGTAAAAGTTATGTTTTTAGACCTCAACACCTGCTGGAAGAGAAAATTAAACCATTTGATTGGACGTTTACCACAAACTATAAGGGAACAATCAGTGGTGATTGTGTAGTAGAAGCTACCGAAGAAAGAATAGACATGGAACGACTAAAGCAAAAAGAACATATTTTATTTTACCAAGAACTTATGTTATACGAAGATGAATTACATGATAACGGTATAGCACAATGCACTGTAAAAATTCGTGTAATGCCATCTTCATTTTTTGTGCTATTACGATTCTTCCTGCGAGTGGATAATGTAATGGTTCGAATCAATGATACGCGTTTTTTTCATGAATTTTCTACTAATTATGTTCTTCGCGAGTACTCTAATCGAGAATGCAGTGTTCATGAACTCAATTTACCACTTACAGTATTTGGGGATCCAAATATTTTACAAGCCCACATGCCACTGAAAAGTCAATCAAATGAAAAAATAATTTTTAATTCTGCTCCAGGTGGAGATGATTCTGATACACTTCAGTAAATATTCGTTTGTATTTAGTAAATGTTGCTCTAACAGTAAAGTTCTTACTTATCCGAACTTATACTCGTCCTTTCACTTAAACGTATATTAATAAAGTTTTTATTTTTACAATTAGTTATTGTATTATACATCTATAAACTGTATTATATCTTTAGCCCTTTTATATTTTACATCTGTACTATTTACTTCGCCATCCTCAGCGTCAAAATCTTCAATAATTTTAGTAGCTGTCTCTACTAAATGATTCCTGATTTGACCTTTACTTTCAGAGAAGTATTCTACTGTATTTGTCCATAACGTATCTGGTAGCATATTCGAATCATACATATGATTAACAATCCATTGTTGCATCATTTTATTAAATTTCCAATTGATTTTATCACCCTTCCATGTTTGCAGATATGTCCCCACAGAATTTTTGTAACTAGCCTGAGACTTTTGCCTTTCCTTTTCCAATCTCTCCTGTAGTTTTAAAGCTTTCCTTGATTTGATATGCTTCTTCTTCTTCTTTGGTTTAATTGTTTTACTAATTTGTTCAGTATGTTTAGATCTATCTTTTCCCTTCTGCGGAATATTAGTGGATTCATTCGATTTATCGGGAGATTCCATTCTGAAGCATTAACTAAACAATCAGATAACGACCCTTAACTAAGTGTTTATTTGCATTTACGTTTTCCCTATAATAATGTAATTAAAACCCATACTTACTTTATAAAGAGTAATACCTAAACAAAACACACAAGCTTTGAAAAACGTGAAATAGTTAGGTTATAATCCTCGGTTACAATCGTTTATGGTCGCCGATAACGCCAAATCGCAGTTGACCGTTGCGTTTTATATCATCTGCATTCACAGTTCTGCATTGTAGTGATGTAGTTTGATCTGCCTATTTGTCGTTATCGTTTCTTGTATCGTGATTTGTGTTTAACACGTGCCGTCAGGGTTTATTAATATTATTTTATCAATAATAATAATAATGGATAAATCTCCTCGACGTACTAAAAGGAATTCGGCAAGAGTTATAATTCCGTCTTTACCAATTAGTAAACTAATTCTATTGTTTACAGATTTTAAAACTACAACCAAGCGCTACGAGTGATAGTAAAGTTGAACGAGACACATTAGCTAGGAAAGTGAGATTTTCCACAAATTATGTCAAGTAAGTAACCTTATTAATAACTTAATAATAAATTATTGGTCCTTCTGTTACATTTCGCTTTCTATAAAAATGTAGATTCGGGTAATTTTACTCAAGGCATAGTTGTTTGTAATTTGTTGAAACAGTACTTACGAGTTCATATTTGCATTTTACATTAATAAAATGACTACGCTTTCCAGAGGCTTTACAGCAGATGGAAATCACACCAAATGGGATTCAACGTATGAAGAAGACATAGATAGGTCCAATGCGACATCACAAGGTTTTACCGATAGTTCGCAGGTGGTTAGCATAAAAGACCACGATGATACTATGAATGTATCTGTGTGTGCAGGCTATGAACTGCCGAATTTTTTGAAGAATGATTTTGCGCACAGGCCTTCTTATATTGATGACAGTATTTGTTCAGAGAATCAATTAGAAATCTCTAATAAGTTGAATTACATGAATGATACTTCTCTTCCTAATGCATCTTTCTTCTCAGATGGAGATATTGGATTAAAAATGAAACCAAAAAATATGCTTGTTTCGGATGAATCTAAAGAAAATAACAGCTTCTTAGCCAATATCTCATGCGAAAAGACAAACTGTTTTGAGGCAGAAGCATTTTCAAGTGTACATTCACAGTTAAAAAATGCAAATCAAATCAATCTGCACAATTGTGATAATGATATGTCTGCCAATACTAACAATTATGAAATAGCCACCAAAGCGTTAGAAGTAGATGATTCTAATTCTCAGGTAATGCAGAAATGTAATGAGGAAGTGCAAACAGATATTGTGCAAAGTATAATTGGAGTAAATAAACCCTACAAAGATCAAAAAGAGACAACTATCAATATTCAGAAACAAGAAAAATCTAAGTTGATGTTTAAAATATTTGATGAAGAAGCTATTAAGGAATCATCACAAACTGTTAATATTGGGCATAACCCGGAAGCCAATAAAGCTGAAAATGTTGTGAAGGAAACATGTTCTTATGATTTTAATTCTCAAAAGCTATTGCAAACTAAATTGGAGACCAAACTATTTAATGAAGGTGAAAAAGAAGACATTATGTCTTATTCTTTTCATATGCAAAGACATAATTATGAAGAAGATCCAATGGAAGAAACGAAGCACCATTCGTCCGGAATCGAAAAAGCAAATGAAATTACCTTTGCAAGTAAAATAATTCATACTGAGAAATCAGAAAATACAAACGTGGGTACTAAAATATTTGATGATGATGCAATGGATGAAACAAAGTGTTATTCTCTCAACAATCGAAGTAAAGAGAACAATTTTGTTACTAAAATATTTGATGAAGGCGAAGATGCAATGGAGGAAACAAATTCTTATTCTTTTCATACTCAGAAATCAGAAAATACTAACTTGGTAACTAATATATTTGATGATGATGCAATGGAAGAAACGAAGTCTAATTCCTTCAATATTCAAACTAAAGGGAACAATTTTGTTACTAAAATATTTGATGAAGGCGAAGATGCAATGGAGGAAACAAAGTCTCATTCCTTTTATACTCAGAAATCAGAAAATACAAACTTGGTAACTAAGATATTTGATGATGATGCAATGGAAGAAACGAAGTCTAATTCCTTCAATATTCGAACTAAAGAGAACAATTTTGTTACTAAAATATTTGGTGAAGGCGAAGATGCAATGGAGGAAACAAAGTATTATTCTTTTCATACTCAGAAATCAGAGAATATAAACTTGGTTACTAAAATTTATGATGATGATGCTATGGAAGAAACGAAGTCACATTCCTTCACGCAACAGAAAAAAATATTTGTTAAAGGTGAAGGTGCAATGGAGCCAGCAAAGTATAATTCTTTTCAGAATACAAACTTGGTAACTAAGATATTTGATGATGATGCAATGGAAGAAACGAAGTGTTATTCCTTGAATATTCAGACAAAAGATGAACATTTAGTTACCAAAATATTTGATGAAGGTGAAGATGCAATGGAGGAAACAAAGCCTTATTTTTTTCATACCCAGAAATCAGAGAATACAAACTTGGCTACTAAAACTTTTGTTGATGATGCCATGGAAGAAAGAAACGCGGGTTCCGTCAGTAATCAGGAAAAAGAAGAAAATCATTTAGTAACTAAAATATTTGATAAAGGTGAAGATACAATGGAGCAAACAATGTTTAATTCTTTTCATACTAACAAACTAGAAAATACAAATTTAGCAACTAAGGTATTTGATGATGATGCAATGGAAGTAACGAAGTGTTATTTCTTAAATCATCGGACAAAAGAGGAAAACAATCTAGTTACCAAAATATTTGATGAGGGTGAAGATGCAATGGAGGAAACAAAGTCTTATTCTTTCCATTCTCAGAAACCAGAGAAAACAAACTTTGTTATTAAAGTATTTGATTATGATGCAAAGAAAGAAATAACGGCTTATAACTTCAATATTCAAAAGAAAGAGGAAAATAATTTAGTTACCAAAATATTTGACGAAGGTGAAGATGCAATGGAGGAAACAAAGTCCTATTCTTTCCATCCTCAGAAAGCAGAAAATACAAACATTGTTATTAAAGTATTTGATGATGATGCAAAGAAAGAGATAACGTCTTATAACTTTAATATTCAAAAGAAAGAGGACATACATATAGGACAAAACGCAATTAGAGACACAAAACCGTATTCTTATCAAACTCTGAAATCGGAGGATACAAACTTAGTTACTAAAATATCTGATGATGATGATGCAAAGGAAGAAACAAAGTCGAATTGTTCAAGTATTGTTAATAAAGAGGAAACTAATTTAGTTACGAAAATATTTGGTAGAGGCGAAGATACAATGGAGGAAACAATCAGTTATTCTTTTCATACTCAGAAATCTGAAAATACAAATGGAGTTACTAAAATATTTGATGATGATGCAATGGAAGAAACAAAGGCTTACTTTTTCACGAATCCGGAACAAGGAGATAATAAATTATTAACTAAAATATTTGATAATGATGCAATGGAAGAAACAAAGGCTTATTTTGTCAATAATCAGGAACAAGGATCGATTTTTTTCAATAATCAGCGAAAGGAGGAATTTAATTTAACTACTAAAATTTTTGATGAGGGTGAAGATGAAATGGAAGAAACAAAGACTTATTCTATCCATTCTCTAAAACAAGAAAACGCAAACTTAGTTACTAAGCTATTTGATGATGATGCCATGGAAGAAACGAAGGCTTATTCACGTAGTATTCAAAATCCTCAGCATTCCACTTTGGCAACAAAAGTATTTGATCAGTGTGATGTCTCAATTGAGGGAAAAAAGGGTTGCTCCAACACTAAGAAACCAGATGAATTGAACTTTGTCACTAAAATCTTTGATAACAGTGAGGGTGCAATGGAGGAAACAAAGTGTTATTCTTCTAAGAATCTAACGAAAATATTTGACGAAGAAGATGCAATGGATGAAGCAAACTCGTACAATAATCAGAAACCCGAAAATACAGACTTATCTACCAAAATATTTGAAGATGATGCAATGGAAGAAACAAATCGTTATTTTTTCAATATCCCGAAGCAAAAAGATACAAACTTGGTCACTAAGATATTTGATGCAGACAAAGTAGAAAACACAAAGCCGTATTCTTTGAATAATATGAAATATGATGACACAAATTTAGTAACAAAAATATTTGTTGATGATCCAATGGAGGAAACAAGTACTTATTTACCCAATCAACATAAACTAGAAGATACGAAGTTGGTAACCAAAATGTTTGATGATCGTGCGATGGAAGAAACCAAAGCATCTTCCTGCTGTATTCAAGAACCTCATATTCAAGAGAAAACTAATTTTATGAATAAAATAGTTAGTACAAACGAACAGCTACAGAGGAACACAAAGTCAGATAACTTGAATATTCAACAACTGCGACAATTTGACTTGACAAAGAATGTATTTGAACAAAATGAAAAAATATTGACAGACACTAAAATTGATTCATATCCTATTCATAAAGCAGGAGAGCAACCAGAAATAAGCATTGGGACTAAGCAGATCGATAATACAGATAAAGAAACGACGGCTTTGAACATTGCGAATGAACAAGAAGGTAACGCACAGACAACGCTTAATACAAATGAAGAGGAGATAGAGACTAATGGTAAATCTGTTAAAGGAGAAACTGCATCGTACTCCTTAAATATTCCAAATGTACATCAAACTAATTTTGCCTGTAAACTGTTGGATTTAGATGAAGATTTTACAAAGGAAACAAAACTAATATCAAATCTGTCAATACATTCAGACATTCGAACATGCAGTGATATTTTGCAACGGGGGGAATCTAAAGATTTGTTGGGAGCTGATTGCAAACAAGCTGAAAACAAAAGGCTCCATTTCACAGAATCATGCGAAACTACTCCAATACAAAATGTAAAAAGGCAGAAACTTAGATTATCTGCGACTCCAAGTTTTATCTCAACTAGTATTGATATTGCAAACGAGAATCATATGCCTTCAAAAATAACTCCACGACGAAAGGGAAAACGACCAAAATGTGGATTATCTGTATCTCCGAATGAACAACGAGAATCTTTGCAAAATACTCCTATTCAAAAAGGTAAAAGGCAGAAACTTAAATTATCTACTACGCCTTGTTTGCTCAACAAGATAAACACAACACATTGCAACAGTGTAAACAGCGATGGCGTAAAAGAATTAAACCATGGTATAACAAATGTTAAAGCAGAACTCGGCACAAAGATAATGTGTGAAGTGAATGAAACACCGTTACTAACTAAACTTCAATCAAAAGTACCGAATATTGAACAAAAGCCTAAAGATAATTACACAAATAACAACATGAGGAGAACAACTTTTATGAGGGAAATAGATGCTACTAAGGAAATTGAAAGGTCTTCTTATTCTGCATCAAATCAATCTAATTTGAAACAGACGTTTAATAATGTTGCTTCAACGGAAGATATTGTAGAAGAAATCAGCACAAATATTTCGAAAATTGAACTTGAGGAAAAGGAGCATGATTATATGCCAAACACTTACGTCAATTTAAATACATTGTCTGATAACTCCACAGACCGATCCGAAATCATAGATATAAGCAGTGAATTAAAATCTGTCACTGAAGAGTTTGGGGAAGCTGGGGAGTCGATTATTGAAATATCATGTGATGAACCAAACTTCAGAATACTTGAAAATATTACAATACCTCCTAATATGTTAAATTTGAGTGATGATTCATGCCTACTTGAAAATGAAGCTATAAATAGTGATTATTCAGAGTGTATAGATATCGACAATTTCGATGAATTGCTGCAGACTTTTGATGATCCAATTTTGACGGATACAGAACAGTATGTACACTCCACTGACAATATTACTGAAACTATAGAAGCGTACTTTAAACAAAGAATAAATTTAAAACATTACAATGAATTATCACAAAAATTGAATGAAAATTATGTTGCATTACATCGTAAAATTGAGAGATCTAACAAAAAGTATAATCAACTTAAAAGTCAACTGGAAGATTCTCAAGCAAAATTTTCGGATGCTATAGGAAAATTTAATACACAATCAGAAGAAGTATTTATTAAATCTATGCACGAACAAATTAAAGCAAAAGCAATGTAAGTATGATTTCATCGTTGATTTTAATAGCTCTTATATTTAACGTTTTAGTGATCACCTTGATATATATAAAGTGGAAAAAATACGTGATACAGCCATAATATTGACCATATTAATTCCTAAGTGTCTTATCGAGATTGACTTTGACAAAGAAACGGGTCGAGTAAGGTACATGAGTCGCAGCGAATGTGCGCTGAAGCCGATTAATACGTACACCTTTTTTATTACCGAATTCGCACTTAATAAATTATCTATTAATTCATTAAGATCTGAATTCGGTCTTAAATTTTCGGTTTTAACTATTCAAGATTACTTAGCAACACATTTTACAAATTTAAGCAACATTCTGGATGATTTGGTGTATTTTTCCATACGATATGCAACAAGATTAGATGCTGAATTTCGGTATGTTGACTATTTGTATAATTAACACATTCATAATTTAGTTTTTCTTATAGGCAGTCGTATAAATATTTAACGAGCCGTAACTTTGTGGAAGTTAAGTTTGATTTGAGCGGATTTTCATTGAAAAGTATAACATTTGAAACAAAAATTTATAACGGGAAGGCCAGCACAGAAACCATTTCAAATATTTTAAATAATATAATACGAGACTCAGAGTACCTTTTTAATGCTTTTCATTCATTAGATGGGTATTTGTCAACTTTAGGGTAAGTTTTTGTTCTTAAATGCAAACATTTCGTTCAAATCCTGTTTGTTGAAATTGGAATCTGCCTTGAAATGTTCTTAAAATGTTATGTTATTTTTCTCAAAATATAATAAGTAATAATTTTTATTTAATATTGATTCCTAATGATTTTATACTCAGTCCATTCGTGATTAAACACTTCCCGATGGTTATCTCTGAACTATCAGCAGAATCAATAGTGTTTACTAACAGAATACTATAAATACAAACAAAAATTCTACGAGAATTTTCTGTAATTTTTTTAGCGGTATAGCAAATTTCTACTATGTAAAAACTTTGTCTATTTGCCGCCAGGAGTGCTACTAGTTAGTTTTGTACAGCTGATTTTCCAGAAACAAGATGTAACTGCTCAGAAAGGTTAATAATATTTGCATGTTGTGTACAAGTGATTAATTTAATTGTTTTAATTGGCGTGTATTGTTAATACTGGTTATCGTAAGCCTTGTGTAACTTGCTAGTTATCTATTGATTAATTCAAACTGCTGCTCTATCTTGCAGTCAGACAACAGACATATATTGTCTCCTGGTCATTGCTAATTCACATTGATAATTAAAACGGGTCTCATGGATTTTGTGTCGGAGTATTTTGTGATGGTAACCTCATCGGTGCCAAGATACCAAGACAGACAACGCTGCAACACTTTTAGTTGAATTTGTATTAATACATAATTTGATTTGTAGTGTTCAGTCTTTGACTAGATCTTCACTTAAGGCCAAGTCTTTCTGATTGACTTGAAGGGTAAATCCAACACGTAGTTGTGGCATATTCAGATTGTTCAGTGGCCAAGCTCTGCTTTCTCTGCGGTCACTATAAGCGGGCTTTATAAGCGATTTCAATCATGTCTGTTCCTAACATAGGCTATGTTGTTTTTGTGGATTATTGATTGAAGGGAATGTTTGCACCAGGAGACACGGCATTCTACAGTAGCAGCTACCACATATCTCAAGCTATAGCAACTTCCAATTTGACTCCGGATATCATTACAATAACGT